>MIEF01010682.1:0-185198 GCA_001870725.1 Taenia solium | reverse complement strand
GTGCTGTTATTGTGGTGGAGGTAGTGTGCTGGTCAGTTTTTATGGCGGATCGTGCGATGCCGTCAAGAGTAGCTGTACTTGCTCTAACATTGCCGAGCTAACAAATTGTTGACAATTGATTCCACCTTTTGTCTAGTCGGCCTTCATTAACCACCATTCTTATTTAATAATTAGCCTTGATGGCAAATGTTGCTGGCGTTGGGTGAACATGTATTGTTTCAAATGCAACAAATGGCCGTGAAGTATTAGTGCAATCACCAGTTCCTTCTTCCAGAGATGATTTGTGCACTTAAATGTACACTTGATTGGCACACAGTTTCACACAAACTTGCCGCTTTTTGTGGGTCGTAAGGATTCAAGATGTGCTTTACATTAGCAGTCATTGAGTATTAACTGGTGCTGCTAACATACCTCAGCCCTTCACTTGCAATAGATCGTGTAAGACGGTATAAAAAAAGACTTTTGGAGGGAGAAAAGACAAAGTGAGGCAGGGCTTTGCTCAACCAGAGCAAAAATTTTCTCTATGAACCGATGAGGAGCCAACGCCAGCAGTGCTGTCTTATCTGACCTCTCCTTCTCCTATCCTTCAGTCATCAAGTGCAAAGCGCTGACACTTTTGGTACAAGTAGGACCCTAAAGTTGCCTAAACTAAAATGCGTTGCTATCAAGCAGTACATTAGGCTTCGTAAAATTCAACGTTGAGTTGAAGTTGGATTAGCGAAATCTTTAAAATGCAAGGGTTGATTTGTGGAGCACAGATTTGTAGCTAAAACGCAGTTGCTGTGCTGCTTTCCTAGTTCTTGACGTAGATTACCCACATGAAGGCGAACATTAGGGCGGGTTTGAAGACGTCATAGCTTGTGTTTATTGGTATGCTATAGTCTTTGATAGGGATGGAATAGGGAGTCCCAACCTTTTAACAGTCGAATCCTTCCATTCTCGTGAGACCGGTTCCAAAAGGAGGCGTGTAGGCAGAACGTCGTGCTTTGATTTGACAGGCACTTTTAATGCCACTTATTTGTAGGATGAGGAGAACCAAAATGTGCTGACTAGCTTATTCTATAGCACAGATTAAACTCGTGTAGCTTCCTTCTAACAAGCCAAAACACGAACTTTAGTGACCCTGTTCTCCGTTTATGATCCCCACTTAACCTCAAACCTTCATTGACGATAGTCGCGTCGTTTGCCATAGCACTCCAAAGTAGACGCTGTTTTAAAGGACAGGTAGTGTAGCACCAGAATATCGCCCAGTGAGGGAAAATTCTGTTGACAAACACCGGTTGTGCATTGAATTCCCACTTGTTGCAAAACTGGCTCATCCATTCGTCATTTTAACCTCATGATAGTATCAAGATTGGTAGAATGCTGACACACTGTGTGTTCAAGCGGTGTCGCATAGCTTTAGCAAACAAATCCAAAGGATTCGCAGACGCGAAACTCCTCGTGAGACTGATTTTGTTCATGTCCACATGTCATTTGGTGCACACTGCTCTGATGACCCTCCAAAAGGTAGTGTTGGGTGAATCGACGCGAACATAGAGCGCATACTCACCGCCGCACGTCTGTTTCTCCATCATTTTGCAGCACCAGTATCATTGCATACAAATATACAAAAGAATGTGGAAGTGAAGACCCACCAGTGTGTTTGCGTGTGTGCCGTTTCACATCAACGGTCTCGTTGCAGCCCATTAGATACCTCACACAGAGGTAGAATTTGCTATCACTGTGACACCGCAAATGCTTATCCACGTCTTGCAGAAGACGCCTCCATTGGCCGTTTGTCAAGCATTGGTAACCACCTTCAGCCCTCTCCTTACCTACTTAGGCAGATCATAACGATGTGCGGTACAATGATTGCCCTTTGGCAAAGGGACTCACGGAACAAATTTCTGGGGAATCTTAACTGCTCTGCTTTACTAACTGCGAAGCAACTAGCAACGGCACTCCCATCATTGATGTATCATGGGTTCATGGTGTCGACATAAATTTTACAGACCCAAACAATTTTTACGAGAATTATAAGGCTTCTTCTTCTTTTGGAGCTTCGGGTACTACGTCTTTGGTAATAATGGCAGAACGTGGAGGTCCTCTTGCCTAAACATCGTTGAGAGTGTGAGTTTCTTGAAGGTGCTCATTTGAGACCCGATTAATTGCAAATGAATGACTCGCTTGTAGAAGATCCTCTGAGTTGCTCGGTAGATGCTGATCTACGATGTAGCGAAACTGGGTGAGCTGTTCATTTTTGCATGCTCTATTCCCATTTTTATTAAATCTTCAAAGCGCTCGTAGGCCTCTTCCAGACGCTGGGATGGAATCAGGCAATTTGTCAACCACCCAGCACATTGAGTCTCGAGTACTGAATTATCCATCGTGTTTTCCATAAACCCGTGCCTTGATTTTATAGGTACTTATTTTGCGCTACAACAATAGTAAGAAGGTGAATCCGTGAATAAAAAAGAAATGAGGTCATGGAGAATAAGCTGGGACAAGTAACCACCCTCTACTATCCAGATTGACATTAGTATGCCTAATGAGTTGCTTGCAGGATCTGAAGTGTTCAAAGCAAACGCACCTTCTCCGAGCCCGCACTGCCTTTCACTAAATCGCTTTCCTCGGCATGATCTTCTTGAAATTTCCGTCTTCAGTAATCATCTTATCTGGAGCACTTCAGATTCGTCACACCATAGGCAATCGCCATGGGCTTGACATGTCCATCTACCCATGCAAAATCATTTTTACCAAAGCGTTTACCACCTTGTTGGCGTTGTATCACTCTTTTATAATTCGCAACGCCATTAGAAAATAAAATTACTGCACACGAGTCCGACAACAGCTGCCTTGGAGAGGTAAGCATAAGTGTGAAGTACCTGAAGAGCAGCATTGCAAGGTTTCATTTGAAAAATATTTCTTACTTGATGGAGGGTGCAAACTCCATTTCGGCAAACTGTGTGTCAAGGAGGGTAGGTAGCACTACATCTCCTTACGCCAAAGAGCTATAAAAGGAGTGAATGCATTTTACCACTTTAAAGTGTTTTGTTTATAAGACTACGCATTTTGTATTACGGGAAGGAGTAGACAGTAGACTGTGGAGAGAGCCATCAGTGATACACGGGGAGGAACTGCAAAGTGGCCCTCGAGGACGCTGTCACTGACGATGGAATAAGCTAAACCTTCAAGCCGTTTCTTCAGCATTCTCTGAATGAGAGGTCAATCAGCGCTACCAGATTTTACCAGCAACACTAACAGGTAATGAGGCCGCATCGCACTCTAAGGAATCGGGATGCCACCACACAAATGTGATGCATGGGGAGCGATTGGCGCGGCAATGACTGATAGGAGGCAAGCAGCTTATTTCTATTTTTTTACCACATTATCAAGATTTCCTGACCTCTCTGCATCATAAAGCGTTACCATCAGTGTGACTCGCTCTGCCACGTAAAACTGCTTCGTATGTCGTTAACTTACATCAGTAGGGAGGAGGGATAAATCGAAGCCTCACCTGGTGGTGCAGACCTTTTCCTCTATTCGATGGCTTCCACCTAGCCTTTTACCCTTGATCTTCATCACTCTACTACATAGAAAGGAAAGAGAGGAGAAACTTAGGCACAATGCGATTGGATTCGAATTCACTGCACACGTAGAAGAGGAGACCTACTGGCACATTTGCAAGTGTGCAGTGTCATTTCGAAGCTATGATTGAGTCTTTTAAAATGCCTCACGCATGGAGGATAATCCGTGACCCGGTGCAAGGGCCTCTTTTGACCTCACGCCACGCATTGTGACCACCCGGATTGTTCGTCTCTACCAGTAAAGCGTTCGAAGGTGATGACCGATGAAACGACGCGGTGCCGACTGCACAAAATTCGAGCCTCAGAGAGCATTTTATTCCTAGACTTTGATTCGTACGAGTTCATTTATTTGCCTGGACTGTCCTTTTCTTAACCAAGTTGGTGTGCTATGCATGGGAGACTTCATTATTTGTAGACAAGAGGTTGACGAGCGTCAAATCAACTCTTTTCTAGGCTGTTGAGTTACCTCCACCTTTTGGGCGTTCGACTATGGAGTTGCCATGAAAATACTAACGTGTGACATAAGTGGCCGCGAATAATCATGGACGAGTCAATTGACGATTTGAGTTGCAGTCATTTTAGCCACTTCTTCTATTATTAAAGTAAGGAATTCATTCTAGCACTAAAATGAAAAAGGTGAGCTGGGATGACCTTTTGGTATCACCTTTGCCTCGGGGCAAGCATGTCCACATCTCATGCATTGTGGGTACCATTAATTGTGTAGGATGGCTTTACTTATGGATGTGTTTAAGTGGACAGCCCCATCAACAATCGAGCATCACGTGCTGGTGGATGTGCTACGCACCGACTGTGCTGGCGCCTTTAGCAGAGAATCTTGTAGGTAAGCCGAATGAAGGTAGGTTAGGCAGAATCATTGTCTCCATGTGGGGTTGCATTAGGCGTGAAAGTGGGCACTGAAGGAGTAGCATGCCACGGAGAAGGGTCTCGATGCTTGGTAACGATAACATCGAGAAGTTACTCACTTTAGTGGCTATTATTCACGTTTTTTGTTCTATTAAACCTGATTGAGTTTCTGCATGATAAACTAAAAATCCTTTGAATTATTCACTTGTCATTACTTTTCACAAGTCCGCCACTCTTGTCAAGTCAATTATGTTGATCCATTAATCTTTAAACGATGCTTCTGTAAGCATTTTCGCAGCTTTATTTTCACATCGACTGCAGGAAATTTTTGCCAGTACTCTTACACCTGTGTCGTCTAGACCAGCACATAAGCTCTTACAGCTACACCCATACATTCCACACTCCTGCAAAATTTTATGCTCTTCACTGCTCTCCATTTTCATGTGTAGAGAAGCGACATGCTCTATGTAAAGTTCTGTTTCAATTACTATAACTCTCAAATGTCCGACATCAACCTACTCATTCGTAATCTTCCATAGTACAATAGGATTCGATGTCACACAGGTTATTGTCATGTCACAGTTGACGCGTGACTTACATTGACTGCAGTTGCTAGCCAAAACACATCAGATAATCCTAAACCACAATTTTTTAGCAGTTTACCAGAAACTCACTATAAAAGTGGGTAAAGAAGATCAAAACATCCAGAAGGAGAGAACCATAGAAGAATTATCTAAGCTATGATGAAATTATCAGTAATATAGTGAGTGCCAAGGAAATGGCAATGACTACACACAAATACACAATGCAAGCACTATAACCGACATTACCCTTTGCTGCAAGGTATTTAAGGCGCCAGCTGCATAACATCGAAGCCAGATCGGAAAAGCCTTCCAGCGGCTTTGTTACCTCCTCCCGTTACCTTCGGTCCCCTCATCCGCCGCTTCTGTCGCCTCCCTCTCCATCGCCTGTCAATCCCAGCCTCCCGCCCTGCCTTACCAAAGACGTCAAGGAGCCAAAGAAGGTAAAATTAGCAGAATTTAAGGGTAATTTAAGATACCATTCCCTTTTTCCACTCCATATACTCCACTTTCTTTACTTCTTAAATTTGCGCGTCATTTCACACTGTGAGCAGCCACTTTAAGGGTACCATCAAATGGGCATTCATATTTCTTAAATCAAGTCGATTTTATTCATCCATAGCTGCATGACTGGATGGATGAGTAAGCGAATTGAATTAGGAATAGATAAAACGTAAAAACATAGAATGCAGTGCCACAGAGCTATGCAGAGATTTCTGACAATAAATCCTCCATCCCCTCCCTTGCTTCACCTTCCCGCCTAATTGTTCCTTCTTCGTTTTCAACTGAACACTGATTTTCCTGATACGAGACATCTCCTCGCTTGGACGTCACCATGATGTGAATGTTTGTGGAACACTCACCTTAGCTGGCTTCGCAGCATTGTTTAGAGGTAAGCTGCCAATTTCTTTAGTCACTTTTATACCTTGCACTGCTCTCACAAAGTGACGCTCACTTACTAAGGCTTCCACATGTGTTCACGATCTCCAAATTGGCAGTAGAAGACCTTAAGTGGTCACCTAGGGTAGGCTATCACAGCCAAGAATAAAGTGGGGAATGAAAGAGCAGGCAGAGCTGGCTGATTTATCGTGCCTGCCTCATCCTCAGGAATGCCTTCATAAGCTACATGCACACATAGGAAGTAAATCCGATGAGGTCGCCTCATGCTCTACTCCAGCGCATCTTCAGTGAGTGTCTCCTTTGACCTCCACTACGCTCCATATACTTTCAAGTATTGTGTCTTGCGTTATGCCCCACCATGCATACCCCATGCATTCAACCCATCAGAAGAAGAGGAGTGAGTACTCCCTGTACATATTTATGCATACAAATATATACATTATTTTACCTTTGTTTTCAACTTTAATTTCATGAGAATGCCTCTCCTGTCTGATCATCTCACGCATCTCTCACCGTCTCCTCCTTCGAACCCAACATCAATTCTCCCCTGCCTCCCACCTCATCGTCTGCCAGCACCTTCTTTGTAGGTTCCCTTAATCTCCTCGCTCGTCTCACTCTTTGTTGTGACACGCTTAAGTAAAGCAGAGATTCATAGCTCAGGTTATACTAGGCAGAACTAGACTGGACCTGAATAAACCATCACCTTAAAACAAGTCTCGTCATAGCATAGAGTGGTTCCAATTGTTGTATATTTCCAACCCTATATTTCTTTCTGCCAATTCAGGTTGGCCCTCACCACCTTGCCTCAGTTTCATCACCTACGTCTTCTTCGCTTATTTCCTCAAGAGCGAAGGCGGCCGTATTGCTCCCACTCTTTGCCCCTTAATTCGTAGGCTGGCTACAATTCTACATCCCTCCCTCATTGCCCACTTCCTTTATCATCATTGCAAAGAATTCTTCCTTCTAGAGCTTCACAATAACTGGTAAGAATGTGCACTCCTTCCCTTAGCCCAAGCACACTTCTTTAACTGTGCATGGGAGTCTTTCCCTACTCCTTTCTTTTCCTTTTAAAAATTAGTGTCGCGTTTCAGCCTGTGTGTGGATATGCGGACACATTTACCGCCTCTGGTCCTACAAACTCCTCCCTCTAGTCAACTCAATCAACAATTATATCCCAGGCCAAATAATTTAAACTTTGACCATTCGTTTAAGGGCTAGTAGACTAATTGCTTGATTTGAACCTTTCGAATCGCAACACTTCATCACCACTCATTAGCTCACTTTGTCCCATTTAACCTCCTCTCTCCTCCAGTGGCTTCTCTTCCTCCTTCCTTTAAGTTAAAGTGAACATCTTGTGGTGGAAATTGGAAGAGTGCCGAAACCAAAAAAAAGACGTATTTATCACAGCGAGCGACATTTGACAGGTAAAAGCCAAAAAGAAGTAAGTTGGGTAACGCAGCACATTAAGATAGTGAAAACGATTGCGACAGATGGTGGCGATTTGTTTCCTTTGTAGCCAGCATTCTAATTTGCCTGTGTAAGCACAGAAGAGTGGGATCCGTCAAGTTAAACAATGCAATGCAAGAAGCAAACGATGAAGTAGACGTCGAATCTAACCTTCCGCACTTGTAGCAATAGAAACCAAACAGTTGCTGGCATTGCACAGTAATACGTAATTGACGAGTACCCTCAAGTTTGATGGTAGGCCAAGACGGCTTGTCGCCAAACTCCGCATTCCATGAGTTGGAGTTCAGGCTGGCGATTACCCAATCACTACCTCCAAAGTGAGGAGTGGAACCCACAAATCTGTTGCATGAGAGCACATTGAAGGCGAAGGCATGGAGTAGCAGGCTCAGATAAGAAGCAGACTGAGAATGAAAGTGAAAGTGCAGGATACCTCTACTGCCAGCTATCCGCAAGGGTCTTCATCGAGTGGCAGTTATTCCATGGATTTACACTCTCCTCCCTTCTACTCACAAAGAGCAGTGTTCTTGTTCCAACTGCCTCCTCTTGGGTACCGCGTCTAGCCCGTTCCATTGTTTGATGATATGAGCTTCAACAAACATGACTGTGTACTAGCGCTACTGTCCTTTCTTGAGCAGAAACATAGCTTGCCTGGTCCACGAGATCACACTCCATTCACCTGCCTCATCAGTGAGTCGTACGCTTATCGTATCGTCCGCTTTACTTGCAATACCTGACAAAACCGCATCCGACGAATTCGGTCATGCTTTCTGCTTAAACATTAGTTAAATTTACCTATGCGAAACTCTGCATAAACTTCCCTGGACATCAAATTATGGAGGAAATCACTGCATCTACGAGTAAAAAGCCACTCAAGTTTTCGTGATTTTCCCTTCCAATACCGGATAGGGTCAGGTTTTTAAGGATACAAATGGATGAATGGGAGAACCGTGCTACGAGGTTTAAGCATTAATCCGACCTTCATTCCACCTAGCAGTGGTTAGGGTCGTTTTTGAAGCACTAACCATTAGTCTACTCAACAGGCTCCTAGTTCAAGCCTCTTCTATGGCAAGTTGGAACAGAGAGTGCTAAACAGGTGACAACTTTTTATGAATCCACCCACACGTTATTAAATCTACCCTTTCCTTTTGTACTTTGGGCTAAGTTCCAAAGTTGGGTCTGGAGGGATGTCAGGATCTGTTCTTTCAACTTAGAAAGGAAGAATTCGACAACTGAGTCAAGCCAAGTCAACTTTGTGATTATTTAAACACTGTTTATAGAGTTTCAGTCTCATTTATCCTCCAACTACCACCATTCGACTATGATTTTCAAAAAGACTTCCGCCTTTGAATTAATTATTATTTAAAGGCATCGACTTGCTCACCACCGCTGTGGAATGCCAAGCCACTCATCTAGTCGCGGGAATTAGCCTATGTTGAAGTGGTTTTTGTTATACGTCTTCTTTTTCCTGGGCGGTTTTACCAGCACCTTAAGTGCCATCATGCTGCCACTAGTTACTTTTTCTACCTCAAGTCCAAATTTGTGTCAATTAGACAATGAGGAGTGACGACTACAAGGCGACAAGGTTCAATGCACCAGGACTTATCCCTGCTTGCTAAATAGATCTTAAAGAGACCTTTAACTGAGTGGAGGAAACACAACTTGAGAATAGCAAGTAGCATACGCGTGGACTGCAATGAAAGGTACCCTCGTGGACAACTATGCAAAGGCGTCTGTGGATCCTACATGTTAACACTTTTAGCATTACGTGTGCCCCATGTGTAGAGAGTCTATTTAACCAACGAAAGAGGGGACAGCACGGGTATACACCTGCACTGCTTTGTATTTTCTTGTGGCCCAACTTTGATCCGAAATTGGGATTCAGCAACTTGTTCAATTGCGTTATCACATGCGGCAGTACTTGCTTTAAATTGTGACAAGCCAGGCGCGTCTGATGCACAGAGAACCTATTTTGGCAATGAAGGCTGAAACAGCTCGAGGGGATAGCTGCCCCCTCCTTAATTCGTTTTCTTTTCCACTTGAACAACTGCAAAAGTCCTTTTGATGAGGGGCATCAGTTTTCCTACCGACGTGTAGTATTCCTCCAATGGTATGGAATTCACAAACCGCAAGAATGTTCCCTTCGAACCCGCTGCCAGTAATAATCCGGTTTTTTGATTATTTTTGTGTTTACATTAGAATGCGCCACTTTGCTCTGCATTCCGTCACGGTTGCAGAAGGAAGTAATAAGAGTTGCTATTATGTTTGCATTTAACTAACGAGTATCTAAACAAATTTACATAAAAGCAATTCACATTGACTACCCGTACTCAATTGTACAAAATGGCAGCAGTAAAGTTGTGAGGTTACAGCTTTTGACATCTAGACATTGTTTACATAACCGGTCACCTCAATTTACCGTTGGAACTTTGGGGCCATCGGTATTGTGTTCCAAGAGCAGCAGCTAAACGTTGTTCCTTGTGTCATGCTTCGCCAATGCCACTTCTTCTCCACCCTGCACTCAGCACCGAGCTTGTTGATCCTTTATGCTTCCATGCCTTTTTATGCACTGTCCATTAAAGTCTACCGTGTAGTCATTCCACCATTCCATCTGTGCAGCCATTCACTACATAAACGCTCGACGTCTCCCAATGACAAATGCTTTGAAGCAGTCATGTATGTGCCCGTCCATGGGCACGGTTTTGCCCTGGCCGTCCACAAAACCGTCCCAATTTCTATTCATTTATCAGGGCCCCACTTTTATTCATTTATCCTTTCTGTCTTCCATTCTGTCAATCTCCTTCTTTCCGTCATTTAACCTAACAACCTTTCCTAAATAATCTCCTTCATTGAACTCGCCACGATACCGTATTTTCCTCTTTTTTCTTCCACTGTCAGCTTCTCCTTATCCGTCTTGCCTTTTCCTCTGTCCTTCAGCCAAACCTTTATTTGCGCCTACGTACATAACTGCTCCAAGTTAACTGTGCGTCGACATTTCATATTCTGCCTAAGTGCTATCCTCTCGGTTGTGCAGTAGTGTCGACGGAAAGGCAATCCTGTCTCAAAGGACTGCAACTCAAAGTATCTAGCAGGAGTAGCGGCACGAAACCTTCCTGCGTCGGCCAATTCCAAAGTTCGCACTACTTTCACCTCATTATCCATCCTTCACCAGTCCCCATCCCACCTGGCTTGCATTAAATCTCCATCTAGTTCCCCTTCTATTACCCATCCACACCTTCCATTTTCCATTCTAACTACCAACCCACCGTCTCCTCATTCGTTTAAATGGACGGTAAATGACTAAGGAGCCTTCTGCTGATCCAGATACAATTGCGGAGTAGACCTTATTCGTCCTGTAGATTAGGAGTTTGCTCCATAATTTTATCAACCTTCGCACTTAACCTTGCTCATAACATTACCTTGAAAGGACGTCTTTATTGTTTCAGTCAAATGAATGAAGTTGGGAGTGACAAAACGTGATTTATATGCTACAAGACCTCATCGTACACGTACTATAAGGTTTTTCCATTGTAAAAATGCGACTAAGAAAGTGAAAATTTGGTCAAGTTTAGAAGTGGGTATCCACGAAATCATCAGAAGCTCAACACTCAGATCTGTACAAACCATCATCGTCGTGAGAAAGATATTGAAGGCACTTGGGAAGATTGGATTACAAAAGCCTCCAACTCGCATTGATACACAGTTTTGAATCTCTTTTGCAACAAATACAGACACAATGAGCCAAATAAAATCATTTTAGTTCTGAAAGAGCACACTTTCTAGAGGCCGCGTTTCTGCAGACAGACAGGCAGATTCCACTGGCCAATCCGTAGATTGATGCATCAAGAAAGACGTCTGTTGTGCAATCGTTGAGCAGGCGAAGAATCTCATGCCTACGTGGTGAGAGCGATGGATGCATGAAGATACAATTGCGTGCAGGTAAGCAATCGTTGCAAAAGAAAGGATTGACCCGTCTGATTTCTGGTATGCTTTTAAACCTCCCTTCGGTTAGCCCAACCCGATTGTATACGTTCGTATTCTGCTTGCTAGTCAATAGATTAGTATCTGTGGAAAAGTGAATAAGTGTGCCGCAGAAGGCATTTGCTATTCTTGCTTTGAAGGAGTCTGTGCGCCTATGAATCCCTCTTTGGGACCACTATTAGCCGTAGCAACACTGTATTCGGAACATTTGGATGAGATTCAGCAGGCTCAGTCTCAGCATTTTGAGAGATCCAAGGAGTTTGTTTGCATTTAATAAAGTGGCCTCCTCACATCTGTCGCCTGTTCTAAGCTCAAACAGGTGCCAGGAGATGGATGGCAACCAATGTGCTTGTCTAGCAATTTGCCCACTGACTTCAGCTCTGGTATCAACTCACTAGGAACGATCCTGCACTGCAACTACCACAATGGACGACTATACCCTTCAAAGTCGCATCAAGGCTCTCTGCGTAATGCACGCAGTTCCGTGAGTTTCCCTTTCCCCTACTCTGCTTACTCCTGCACAACTCTCCTTCCCTCCTGCAAAAAACTGGAGGGACATCCGTGCCAAAACCTCTGAAACTGGGCATCGCCAATTCGATAGTAAACTTAAGGACATCCTAAACCTTTACTACAAGATCAAAAACGCATCAACACCTAGCAGGCTCTACCAATCAAAAGTTTAGGAGGCGACAGAGGGAGAGACATCATCTCGACATTTTCAATTTCCTTCTTCCTACATCTTGGTTCTCATGCTTCACTTAACGGAAGTTTAAATCAAACTTGTCTCAAGCAGAAGCCAAAAGGGCGGCTGAAAATATATCACCTTACGAAAGGAGTGCATCGTAAAACTGAACTATTGAAATCCAAATCGGTTTCATTAAAACAGTGAGCAAATTCTCAGTATTAATTTCACATCTTGAGTTCAGTCGCAGCGATCACTTAAATCCAAATTAAATTGTACGTCCTCAACGCCTGATGGAGGTGCATCTCTCGCATCCATTGTGAAGTAAGCCTAGATAATAATGGAGCACACCTTCTTGGCTTAATGACTTATCACACCCGTGGCCAGCAATAGCGTCCGCACCCACATTTTCCATGTCGTTTGTCAAAGCTCCAATGAAGACCACTATACTGTCATCACCATCTTTGTTATCACGAGTGAAATGCACAAAGTCTCCTCTTGCGCTGACTCCTACGGCTGCGATGCTGACGGATGAACGATAAGCTCTTGGAAGCATCCTCACAATCAGTGTAGTCAGCATTTATACTGTGCCTACACGTAAATCGAAATATTTTTTTTAATTTAACACTTTAGCTTTAATGATCCAAAGCACTGAATAATGTTGGATGCACTAAACACTACTAAATGGTTCCTAACCTCTCAATAGTCAACGCCTTGATTAAGGTCGACTTCCTAGAGGTCACCAGTCTTCTTGCCCTCCATCAACACCAGCATCGTCCATAACACTCTCATAATTACGCCTTCCTCTCCCACCTGGCAATTCGACTGTTTCCATCATTATGCGATGACACTGTTCATCAGTAGTATCTGACTTACTTTGTAACCTAGCCACGCAGTTAGCAACATCGTCAGCAGACTACGAAGCTGGGCAGTAATGGGTCAACCCATAGTAACAAAATTGCAACCAACGCCATCATGCGAACGCAAGGAACATTCCAAGTGCTGCGGTGACAAGCCGAATAATCGTGGGCAGCCAGCAAACTGCTTCTAATTACATCGCGCCTGATTTTGGGGCGCGCTTCACTGTACCATCGGATAAACTGATCGGACTTTTAAAAGCTTAATTGCTTTAAAATTCAAGTGTTGCTTGATTGTAGACTTGACAAACTGCTTGCAAGGGCTATTCAAATTTCTATTTACTAAATAAACTCATGGACTATGTGCAATGATGCTAGCGGGTGTGTTATTTTATAGCAATCGTAGACCTAAAACCATCTCTTCTAACACGTGGTAGGCGCATTTGTAAAGGAGGACAACTTATTCGTCCGCGGCGTAAGGCACGAAGCGATGGCTCTCACATTGTACGGACTCATCGGTTTGTCCAATCAGATGCTTCATTCTCGCATTGTTCACGTCCGGGGGGGGGGCTGTGATGCACCGATTGGATATTAAGCAATCGGAGCCATGACACTGTCCATGACATGTAGTAAACAACGGTGATTGTTTTGAACAGAAACCGGATAACTTGCTGCCCCATGCAGTTACCGGTGCACGTTTCGGGAGAAACACGGAAGCAGTTGGATCGGTGTCTCCGTCTAACTGATGCGTCCTACTATCAATTTCAAATCCAAACCCTAACGAAGCCCCTTTCTTAAGGGGTCCAAATGCTGCACTAGGTGACTATTATGCGGCTTTGGTGATACACAATCGTCAGCGTCCCTCAGAGCCATCTAGTTGGATCCCGTTGCACAACAGTATTCTGCCTATTTAATCAAGAAATTGCGATTTTAACCAGACGAGATTATTCTACCTACAATAACAGGCATGAGCCTTACCAACAAAATGTGTCCTTAAGGGGGGGCGAAGGAATGGGAAAACAGTAATATACGATGCGTGCTTGAAGCCAAGCCTTCAAGTGTTTGAAAGAGGCAAAACGTGTCGATTCGATGGACCAGATAGAGTGTTGCATTAGCAAAACTGTGCGTAAAGGATTGTGTAACATCTGTGTTAGATATGACTCTTAACGCGAGAGTGGCTGTCAAAGCAAAGTCACCCAAAATCACTCAACACTGACAGCCATGGAAAGTAGTGGCGATGGCAGAAACCACACACCCAACTAACAACCAAGCATACACTGAATGGTGACATCTAAACCATGCAAATATTTTCAAAATTAGAATGCTACTTTTACCCTGAAGACTGTGAATTAGTTTACGAAGTCAACAGGCAACATCAGAAGGCATGATGCATCGTTTTCCGACCGGCTTCTTAAACAAAATATCCTTAAAATCAAAATGATAGAAGTTGTAACAGCTCAAAAAAGACCTACCTTCGGAGCGCTTAGGCTAAACTTTTAGTCGTTCCCTTCTCACAACATGTCTGTCCATTGCTCGCATCGCGTTCTTCGCAGTCAAAGGACTGACGGAGCTGGCAAAGCATGTAAATGGACACATTGCAATCACCAGAGAACGTGGAAGTTTAAAAGACAGGTAACCTAATAGGTGCGTGTACCGAAGCATTTCCTTTGCTTCGTGGCACTGTCCACAGAATCCTCCACACTTAGCACTTACCCAAAGTAGTAAAAAGCAGATTTAGTGGGTCTATTTCACCATACTCTTACGAAGACGAAAGATGAACAGATTGGAACCTTCAGGACTCCTCATCACTAACTCGGGACCCCTGTGTCTTTGGTGAAGAGGGGAGTGTACCATCTAGGCGAGATTTTGAATACCCGCTGCAGGTGAGAACAAAAGTGGTGTATGCTCACCTAGTCCATACTGAGGACGACTGAGAGTGAATGGTTGAGGGAATAAAAGTAAGACATGGTGGCGTGTGACTTAAAAGGCAAAAATTCCACAGTAGAGGATGGCAAACGTCTCTCCGTCTGTGCCATTGGGGATGATACTTGACATTGAAGGTAGCATATCCCCATTTGTGTGAACTGTGACTGTTGTAGCTTGTTTAGCGGAATCCAAATGAAGGGATGATTGTGAGAATGCAGTGGGCCACATCACCAAGTACAGATTTCTCACGACCTCACAAAAGTCGCCTAGTGCAGCATTTGGCATTAATAGTGATGCAGCCGCCGGGTAGAGGTACCAGTTCATCTGCTTCCAAGCTTCCGCTAAAAAGTGCACCAGTGGCGGCACACAACAGCCAAGTGTCTAGCCCCCATTCAAAACAACCATCGCTGTTAACTACAAAATGTCAGGAATGATGCCATGGTTGTGTTGCATCGAAATCCCAAGTACTTATAGCTGCTGTGAAACAGTCAACCAGCCGGGTTCTTTTGAATCAGCAAAGTTGTTCACATCACTATCTTTGTTTCAAAGTAAACCTATGGTGAGATAGTTAAAAAACACGTCAACGTGTGGCCCACCATACTTCTACAGTTAGTATATTCTGGCAGCGGTGGATGAAATTTCCAAATTGGTAGTGACGAAGTAGTCCATGGTTTTACTGCATTGAATTTATCTGCAGGCTTCGTTACTTTGTCTTAATCAAGCTATCCAGGAAGAACACACATCTAAGTAGCCATAAAGTTATTAAATTCTGAATGAAGAGAACCGACGCATGAGCAAAAAATATGACACGTTTGAATCTTGCCAGTTCCTTTGTGAATACTTGCAAAACAAATGCAGGTGAGGCAGAGAGCACAGCACATCACATCTCACACCAAGAAACATTAGGCTTCAGTGCTTTTTATTTCTACGGATATGGTGACACAGTGGTGACTCCTACATTTGCATGAGTTGAAAGACTGCTAACCCTGCCGATATGCGATCAAAGCTTCTGCATACACTTAGTTGTTACGGTCTTTTGATTGAATTTCAGACGGTGCATGGGAAGTGAGTAAGTTGTTAGATACAATTGGAATCCCGATCATTTAGTCAAAAAATGGGGTAAAAGATTCTTAAGACATTGATATTTGACAAGGACACCCACCTGAACCTCTGTCTGCCTGAATTCTCACTACAATGTTGATGTCAGAAATGAATGAATCTGCCATGGAATCCATGCGTGGATGAGAGTCAGAGGACTGGTTCTGATGCATTGTGCATTCGCATTAGAAGAAGGAATGTTGCAAAAGAGGTAATCCTAGGTGACATCATATTCTAGTAGGAAATCTAGACCTAAAAAGAGCTGGTACTGCGTGGATGGCTTTGGTTTTCATGAATTCCCTTTATTGTGTCCACTATCGTTACTCTGATCGCTTATTGGCTAACGAGTGAATCACCGCACTCTCTCTGTTAGGGGATTGGTTGGAAGTGATTAATGGGAGAAGCAGGCGTCCAATTGGACAACCTGATGAGTCCATACAATGTAGGGGCTAGCGCTTCGTGCATTACGTCAAAAGCGTACAAGTGAACTCCCCGCATAGATGTGCTCTATTTAGCATTAGCAAAAATGGTTTTGATCAAATCCGTTATAAATTAACTAGTCTATTAATATCCCCGACATTTATTAGCAATTTTGCACAATACTTGAGAACTCGGATAGCCTTTCTCTAGTGAATCGGCAAATGCATGCAAGAAGGGTTCCGTAAACAAGAATCTCCAGCCAGAATAGAGGTGATCGACTGTCGAGGACGATTTGTTCTTGTAACAAGCATAGAGTCGACTATTTTACCTTGTTTGCCTTCCATGTTTACCATCTTAGAAACAGATTTATTACAAGGGCAAATATGTGCGTGACTACATTGGTGACATAAGGCACGACTCCAGGGGAAGAAATCAACCAAGTTGCCGTATTTTGAGATAATTGTGATGCACAAGTTCATGCGACAGGAAGTAGCGTGTTCTACTGCATGCGGTAAAGCTTGAGGAAGAAGAATGACCACAACCGTTAGTCTGGGCCGACGCTTCGTCTTAGGCGAGACAAATAGTTAAACTGGCTTTGGATCATGAAGGTGCCGACTGTGCGAATCTGCATCCAGTAAAACGTAAGCCATGAATTTGTCCCCCACCAGAAACATCTAGATTTTGTATTGGATCAGTTCGGCACTCTCACTTGTGAGAATATTTCGTTGGAAGTGAAGCATGTATTCTACATGGAGGTGAAGATTTTATCTAGTGTATTGGCTCAAAATAGGTCAAAACTTTGACTCTTACCAGTTGCATTGTCATTCGGGAGACTAATTCTTCCTCTTATTTGGAGAGGAAGTGCTTCCTTATTTTCAAAGAGGAGACGCAAAATGTAGTTCAAATCGCATTAGATAATGACTCCGAACACTTGACATATTGGAAGTTCAGACACTCCCCTCGGCCACCTCATCTTTGACATTCAGCCCCTTCCTCTCCACTTCCTCTATCGTAAATGCTTGTGGAGGGTTAATGGTGAGCGAAGGAGACTCGACCACTGGAGACCGAGGAGAAGATGGAGGAGGAGGTGGTGAATGAGGTGTGTCTCCTTTAACTGCTCACGCTCCGGTTTGTAAAAGTCCCCACTGGAAGAGTCAACAGTAGCCACGTTAAATGCTTTACTAGGAATCATCTCACCTTCATCCTCCTCATCTTCCTTTTCCCTTTACTCGTCTTCCTTTTCTTCTACTTATTTTCCTTCCTCTCTCTCCTCCTTCTTTAGCACAATTTTCGGGAGGATCAGTAACAAGGAGGTGTTAGATGGTAATGACGCTTTCGCCTTTTCAGTAGTCCTTGCTTCCGACTTTTCCTTGGTGTCACTGGATGCTCCTGACTTGGCCGAAGTCCCTCGCAAATGCCAACTAAAAGTCGGTAAAGAGAAGTTGCGGGTGAAATAGAGCCACTCGAAACGCATTTCGGGTGTCAGGCGTTCCTCATTGCCAAGGTTAACGCAGACTTGTTGGTCTAAAAAGAATTGCAACCGAAACCGAGGATTACCTTTTCAGAAAACAACTAGAGATGCATCTCGCTTCATTTCGAAAGCAAAGAAGAAGGACAAGTTTATGGGTAGAAAAGATATGTTGCCAAATGCGCTGGCAATTCTCATAAACCCTACTGCAGGAGGTTTTGGACTGCGTTCTGTGTGCACGAATGTCCTGTTTCCTATCAATCTCCCAGTCAGGACTTTGGAGCAAAAGCCTTAGGGAGCAGTAGTTGTCAGCACAAAAGTTGGACGGGTATACTCGCCTAGGAAATGGTCAGCATAGCACCCGAAGTATACACCCAAGCGTATTCATGGTGCCTAATTAGCCTTGAACTTCAAGTCATAACCGCACTGAGGTCAAAATAGATGTGTGAAAGGCTCGAAAAGTGCTGTAAGATGTCGCCCACGGAATTCTCTAGGCACGAAGCCTCTATCAAGTGTACAAATCTGCTTTCAATTGAATTTTCCCTTCCATGATGGACTGGCAGACTGGACAACGGACAGGTTGTGGCCACCAATGCTATCACAAGAGTTGCAGTTATTTGCACATTCTTCGAACCAAACCTTCATATTGAGACTAAGTCAAGTGTTGGTAGCATGTAACTTGAAGTGCCGAGTTACTACAAGGCACATTCTGACCGTCAGAGATACGTGGTGAATTAGTCTTCGCTTTGTAGGTTTTGATGAGATCGAGGGTGGATAGACGGGTCGGATGAATGTGCACATCGGCCTGGATTCAATGAAGGTTGGATACAAAAGGACTTACCGTTCCAAGTTAATTAAAATGGATGAGTAAACAGGTGGGTAGTCTTGCAGTAATACACATGACGGAATGTGATAATGGCTCCTCGGCAAGATTGGGAGAGAAGAGCTACTGACAAGAGATTGAGTAAAAGCGCAGCTATGCCAACTTCTCATCGTTGGAAGATGCCATGAAATGGCACATTCTTACATCACTAATTCAAACAAACCAGTTTGTGGCCATTGTCTCCTCATGCTCTCATACCTGACACCCAAATTCATCTTAAAAGTGAAAAAGAGAACGGATTTAGGAACGCACAAAGTGACCATTCAGGCATCACCATAGTATGTACTTCGTTTCCAACTAGGATGCTTCTTCCCACTACATGGCCACTAAGAATCAACGGTTCAACGATACACTTGGCTGCGAAGCCGCTTCAGTGACGTCTTTTCTTCACTAGTCAACCAAGAGTTGTGTACAGTTCTTATCAACGCCTGTCCCTTTTCGGAACACTGGGGAATATAAAGAGGTACTTGAAACAATGAAGGACATTCCAGAGGTGTTTCAGCAGACGCGAAATTCTCTAGGCCCACACACTTCTACAGGGATGGACAGCCATGCACGCTAGACATGGAGCTCTCTACTATAATGCAGCGAACAAGTAAGCTTGACACATGGTCATCTACTTAGTTCGAGTGTAAATCTCGGACGAGGAGAGGAGTGCATTGAATGGACTGCTTTGCAGCAGCCAGTTAGCAGCAACTCTCGGCTCTATTTGGATTGCACTCCAACACATTATGATACACTGAACTCCACACCGTTGATGGAAGTCGCTTCAGTAGAGCAATGAGTAAACTGGAGAGAGACGAACGTCTACTCGACCACGGAACGACTTCACACATTGCCAAATTAACTTGAGTGGAGGCACACAGCTGAAGCAAATGAGAATGCTTAGCGCTTACGTTCAGTGTGAACTCCTATCAACTTTGAGATAGGATCGACTGTTGTCCGTGATTACTAGAGGCAATGTCACCATCCAATACAGGCTGTCTCCTTCTCAGCGTTTTCGTAGATGCAACGAGATCAAAGGAGAGGTAGGCAGAGAGAACAGTGAAAACACTGAATGTCAGAAAGCGTGGCTCCCCATTCGCCAAAACACTTTTCCAGGTGGTCACCCTGTGTGACCAACAGCTGTGATTATGACGTGCATTATTCACACCGACGAGGGGTGCACAACTCATGGATGTTTAATCCCCACTAATTAATGCACTGAGGTTGAAAATGTGTCGGTGTATGGCTGTTCCACTTTTCACTTAATATCTAAATGCTTTGCGTTTCAATGCCCACCCAAAGCCACCTTTGCAGATTTATGCACTTTCCCTTACCTACCCACTCACTCACTCACTCACCCGCCCACCTAACTCTCTGCTTATCCATCTAGTAAAGATTCTAATGGAAAGACGGCACCATGGCATTCCTAATTATTGTATATTTGCAGTGAAACTAAACTGCTGTTTCCCAAGAGCCGACTCCCGTGCTTCTAACTTCTGGCATTTTACACCACAACTAATCTCAGTACAATGCCTCGAGGGGATGCAACCCTACTGTCAGCATCTGTCATTATCGAATGAGGAGAGTGCTATGATTTATTCAAGACGCGCGAGTGTAAGTTATTCGCCCCCCTACTTCACTGTCTCTCTGTCAATCCGCTTGATCACTTTGATGTTGTGGCCTAGATTAAGTAGAGATGTCAAGGCGACGCGAAAGCAAAGCCATGTCAAAATGCTTTTCTATCACTGCTCCTACAGAAGGTTATCCACCTCTCTGCCACTCCACTCTGGATGACTTACAAGCTGAAATATTCCGCCATAGCTTGTATTGTGAGCGGGGAGTTGGTTGGAGTAGGGGAGGAGTATAGAAAAGCCAGTTCATCCGCTTTTTCTGATTTTACGAGTATAGAATATGGCGGAGACTGAAAATGCCATTGGAATCGTGTAGCATAGCAAAAAGATGCACAAGGCTATTCAAAGCGGCACTGAGGACATGCATCTACAGCTCACTGTGGATTGCGGATTTCCTACACTTTCAATATGGGGCGGAAGACTGGACTGCCTGGTCGACTAAAACTGTAGTGGAGAAGGAGATGAAGAAGTGAGGCTGCAATGATGCTGGCTTGAGGAAAATGGACTCATGACAACGCGCAATTTGGTTTTGGCGGACCGTTAACAAGGCTTGTGTGGCTAAATCACTCCTTTTGGAATACACTTCGGTTCATCCTTCCAATGGGCTTCAGCTTCTGCGAGTTGTGTGCCGCACATACCGCAAAGTTGGGCATGTCGAAGCGTGAGGAAACCTAATTGACACTGTTCATGCAGAAAGGAGAATATCCTTCCCACTCATGAGCTACCCAGCTACCCGCTTCCAGCCTGGCACGTATGTGAATGAGTAATGTAGACAAAGATTTCGAGTAGATCTAAACGGAATCTGTTTGTGAAAAAGGGTAATGAATATTGGCAAGGGACTGTGACTTCAGTTTTGGAACGGTGGGTGGACAAATGCGGACGGGGTAAATCAAGTGTGGATGAAAGCGAGGTTGCATGAGAGGAGGAGAATGGAAAGACGAACGAGAGTGTTGCTGTGTAAAGGGAGCCAGAATGCATCGGTGGTAGGATGCTTGGGCACAGATTATTTACCTAATACCTGATGACATCCGGTGAGAGAGAGGGAGAGATGGATGCTAAGTGCGTTAAAAGTAAGAAGACGACTAACTCCTCCACGGATCAATTAAGCTGGCAAGTTTAATGGAGGCAGATTAAAGCAGAATCGAGTTGAGAGATTATGGAATGACCTGATGGTAAGACGACTGATTAGCTGAAGCCAGAATGCATTCTTGAAGGGGTGCCTCGGACAGGAGAGAGGAGAAAATTGCAGGGTGGCTTGAAGGCTGAGTGGAGTAGGTGAGCATAGTGCTCGACAAATAGATTGTTCATGACTTCGAATCCATTCTTGGGAGTGGAAAAAGATGGAGAAGAGTGAGACGGTACCCATCAAAGAATGTTCGTTGGCAGGTAGAATGCAAATGTCATTACCTAGACATCCACTGCATTCAGAGGTTCATCGCGAGGTGTCCAGTGTAATGGGCTGTGGGAATGGAGACGGACTACAGTGATGCAGTCCATTAAACTAATTCTCTCATGCAAATTTAGTTGGCGAAAAGAGGTGAACTATAAGAAAAGTGTCATTTATGAATCTGTCGCCCTTAAGAACTCCGTGCTAAAATACATTTTGCCTTGATAACACGAAGTGTGGGCAAGTTGCTCTCCAGCCTTGAAAGCGTTTTGTTCATAAGATGGTGAACCCCTTGAAAGGAACGCCAAATCAGGCCAAACTTCAAAGACGGTTATAAAAGTGCGATGAACACAATGTGCATCATGAATTCAGACAAAATGAGGATGATAATAATGATAGTCGTGCATTTACACCTATGATGGGGCAGGCGTCCAGTTGATAGATGGAGTAGATTAATGTCACAGAGATGTTGTAAAGACGACTTCCTGACAGCATTGCGATTCAAGAGAATGTGGTGGTACGAACAAAGCCGCTCTTAATGCCACCGCAACGTCTTGGCGACTGGTTGGGTTGATGTCTCACTCAGTTATGCCAGTGCTTTGGGTAAAGAGGGATGCAACTGGCTTTACTAGAACAAAAGCAACCTGAAGCTCTGTTTCCCTCTACTGCAGCCAGCTTGACTAGAGGGTTCTAGGGAAGACCGGTAAGGAAAGAAGCTGTTGCTGAACACCAAGTGCCAGGCACCCAGTGTGGCTGTGCCCACTCTCAGTGCATCATAAGTGATCGCTTTGCCGTCTCGAAGCAGTGACAATCCAATGAGTCCAGGCGAGTGGAGCCTCAGCTCTCGCAAATCGTTGTTGAGGCAATCAGTAATGATTAGTTCGTACCACCTGAAATTCTATCCATTTGTGGTGGGTGGATGCTGTTCTAACCGTGGACTTGGAGTGATCATTGGCACACGTAAGAGTGCCTTCAGGAGGGAATCAGCGAAGACTCAATTTTTCCCTTGTTTAAAAGATTGTTCAGAAATGCATGTATGCGGTTTCAGGCTGTTGCAGCGTTTCATCTTGCAAAAGTGGACAGCGGCGACGATTTCTACTTTAAATGTATGACTTTGGGCTCTGTACCCCCATCCAAAGTAGCCAGAGGACAGACTCCGACATCGCTTGCTCAAAGAGAAGTCGTAGGTGAATACTAGCCGCATTAAACGAATTCTAGGTTGCAGGCACTCCTATTGACAAGGGCAATGTGGATTTGTTGATCTAAAGTGTACTTGCATCCGAAACTGTGCATCAGCTTCCCTGAACACAATTAGAGTTGCATCTCACTTCAGTTCGAAAGCATAGAAGACGAGCAAGTTGAAGGAGGTCGTTTTGTTCCCAGAAAGTCGTATCCAAGGCAAGGTCAACGGTAGTCTGCTTTGGCCATTGTCATAAACCCAGCCACAGAAGTTTATGGACTGCAGTCTAGGCGTGCTTATGTTCTGAATTATGTCAATCACCCAATCAGGACTTCAGAAGAAGAGTGTACGCACTTATAGGATAGTTAGCAGAGCGCTCGATTTATACACCTGAGCGTGATATTCTAGTGTGAGTAGGAGTGGCACGGTTGGCATATTTCCACGTATTCGTGGTGTCTAATTAACCTTAAACCTTAAGTTGTAAGACCATTGAGATCGAAATGGATGTGTGGGTGGTTCTAAAAGTGCTTTAAAATGACACTAACGGGATTCTATGTATACGAGACCTCTACCGAGTGAACCGACCCCATTTTACTTAACTACATTTTCCTTGCATAGTTGACTACACACCCCTATAGGGCCACATCAGTGATGTTTGGACGTCAGGCCGGTTGTTGCCACCAATGCTACCACAAGAATTGAGGTTGTTTGCACAATCTCTGACCCGAAAAATTCACATTATGACTAAGCCAAGTGTTGATCGCGGGTGTTGGTATCCCCTTAGTATCTTGGAGTACCGGGTTCCCACAAAGCATTGTTTGGTCGTCAGAGCTGCCTCATGAATTAGTCTCCGCCATCTATGGGTGGGTGGAGGTTGGATTTAGCCTTTGAAGCTGATCGAAATGGGTGAGTGAGTAGGTGCGTTGACTTGCAGTAATATACATGCAGAAATGTGATCATGGCTCCAGAATGGCTTATTGTTGCACAAATTTGAAAGGGGTGGAGGCATTACGAGAATTTTGCGAGATTGATTGAAAGGTATCTAGACTAGATGGTAAAGTGAGTGATTGGACCCTCAATGCAAGATGGGCTAAGAAGTGAACAACAGATGGACATGTGAAGAAGAGATGGGTGGAATGCATGAACACTGAGTGTAACCAAGGAAATGACCATCAAAGTGGATACAGAAATGGTTCCATAAGCAAAAAGGTAAGGAATGGGGAAGGAAGTCACTAACAGCAGTGGAAGGACTGCATCAGCTGAGAGCCTTCTCAAATGCAGAGGTGCATTTGCGAGCGTCAGCGCTTCAGCAGCTGAATGATGGGCACAAACATGAGGCATGCAATCGCTGTCTTGTGATCGCTGTTGTAAACGACACCGCCATTAACGCCTATCGTATCTGCCAACACCTGATCAGCCGCCTCTTTGTCAGTAAAGACTGGAGGATAAGTGCCACTGACAATGGGTTGAGTAGTAGCGCAACCATCTTGAACCTTGGTAGTTAGCGAAGGCCTGGAAACGAGGCATTTTGTCAACAATGGTTTATACGAACCACTTTGCAACCATTGTCCCCTCAGTCCCTACTCTCTGACATCCCAATCCACATTCAACATAAAATGATTAATGGAGTTGGGAGCATATAAAAATTGACATCCATGCATCACTTCTGCTTACACTATGCTTCTCACTTGTTTCCTCCTCGGTGGTCGCAGACTTGGGATCTGCTGATGTCTTTCCCCCATCAGTCAACAAAGGGTTGTGCTCGATTCCTGCCCACACTAGTTCCTCCTCAGCCAATCCAAAATCCTTTTGGAAGTAAATCTGGAGTCACCGCCTAATAATTCAAGCGTCTGCATTCCCAACTGTCGAAATTGAAGTATCCAGCGTAAACGGTCTAAGATACGATTTACATCTTGCATCTTCATCTTATCGGCAGGAAGGGCTTTCAAAACTTACTTTTGCAATGACATTATCTCTTGCATCCTTCTCATGCATCACAGCTTGAAGAGATAACTTTACATCAAGACCGATCAACCACTCTAAATGTTAACTCGCATGACTTGCCAACGCTCTCATTCCACCCAAGTGCTCAGCGTCTAAAGCCAGAAAGTGTTTACGCTTTCCCCACTCTTGATGCATTTACTTAGTTAGGAAGATTGGCGAACCATAGAATTGCAGGCATTCCCGACTATACACTCCAGTTTGATTTCTAGCCTCAAAGCATTAACAGTTAAATGCGATGACTGCTAAGGACCCCAAATTTGTAGCTCTGCTCAACTAATCAACACACGACTCGTCTGGTACCATTTATCATCCCTTGAGTGGTTCCACCCGATTCGGGTGTGACACAGGCGCCTTTGAATACAAAGCATGGTGACTGTAGTGTAGAAAAATTGCATTCCATTACCACAAGCCTCCTAATCACATTTCCTTTCATGCCCTCGCCTGTTTGATCATGACGACTCTGGGATGCGCCAGTCATTTAACGCGTTGTAGCAAAGAGTCTAAGTGAATGGTAAGCAATGCAGCGTGTACACAGAAACCATTCCATCGCCAATTGTTGAGGCTGTTATTAACCACGCGGTCAACGCCTTTCACTCTAATGTGGACATCTCGTGAATGGAATGTTGCCCATATTTGCCAATGCCATGCAGACAGTGGTTTGAATGACTAGCCATTTGTGTGTGAAAGGTTGGTGTCTGCCTCTGTGTGTGGAGGTCTACACTACCTCCACAAATGTTAGGAGGTGGAGGGAAGAAGATGTAGGGGAAGAGGAGGAGTGAGAAGGAAAGGCTGAGAAGAAAACTGAAAGTGCAGATATCCTTGCCACAGGAGGTATTAAGTCGTCGAAACGTTGAGCAATAGAACTAAACAATTAAGCGAAATCCTGCAGTAAGTTAAGTTAGCTGAAGTGTATTGTACATTTTCTTTCTAATCTCTGTAAATACATTGTAAAAGGCTCACCAACTGGTAGAATGCACTGATCACCGTCGGCTGGGCTTTGCGACTGCCTCTCAGTAGTATTAAGTTGGTAGACGACCTCTCCTGTCATGGTTGTCCCGACGCATTGCTTTCCCATTAAACAACCTCTTCCCCTTTTGTGCCTCTCGACAAGGGTGTGTGCTTCCACCTGGCCTACTTCGTTGCTATTATCCTCCAGCCTATCTCTGTCTTAACTCAACGATGTCGAGCAAAGCGGGTTGCAGCACTCCACCGTCATAGAGCGGAATTTCTGGACTCCAGCTGTGTAAATTGCGACGACTCTGCTAACTGTATTATTAATGGGAGAATGCGTTAGGAGAGGCGCCTTTGTTGATTGAGAGCGTGTGAGTCAACACAAAGGTGTGACGTGCGAGTACGGGTCTAGTTGCGGGCTAGTGACAAGTGCGGACTGCCGCAGGCTGAGCAGAGACCGTCTCCATGTCTGTGTCAGTGTATGAGACCTTCACTGCCTTGGTCATGTCCACCTGCAGTAATTACTTGACTTTGGGACCAGAGCGACTATGGGTGCACTTCTAGTGTCAACTCGACCAACCAAAAGGGAGTGTGCAAGGCCGCAATTTCTAGAGTGGTTTGGATAATCGCCAACGATTGGAAGTTGTGGACGACTATCCATACTTTCAGGCAGCCTCAGCAATGAGGAGACCTAAGTTATCGGCCAACGACTGAGGTAAGAACCACCTCTGTGAGCATTCCCGTTCGTGCGGCTGGTGCGAAAGTGTGAGTACTTCCCATTTGCTTCTAAGCTGGCTAACGGCACTGCATTTGAGTGACTAAAAAGCTAAACTTTAGTAGATTCACTTACAAAATGGAAAGTGGACAATGAACTCACATTCACTTCCCACGTTTAGTCTTCATCGCAGTCGCTTTTGGTTCATCCAACCTATAAATTTCTGCAAAGGAGAGTCTCTTTGAAGAAGCAATGAGTGTACGATTCCTATGACTTTCAAAGCATCGTGTCTTCAGGAAGTTACATTCTAAAGAGTCTGTTATTGTTGGCGTAGAGGAAAACTTGAAGAACACAGACTAGGCAGACAATTGCGACATCAAGATGGCGATAAAGACGAGTGAGCGGTGGAGAGGAATGAGTGAAGTGTCGGTGTTGTGAGCATTGCCTTGCTTTATTGTTTCGCTGTCGTTTTTAACCACCAGTATAACGCAGTCGATGCTTTGAGAACTGCTGATGTGCAAAGGAAGGGCGTTGTACGCATTTTATCTGCCCGAAGGGGACACACATGGCCACCGATGTCGTTCATGCGTCTTGTGGCACCCGATGGAATCACTGCCCAGTCCCATTGCGTATAGCCTTAAAAGCTGCCTCCCAGACATTTCACTGCTTAGAATTGACGAATTGGGCACGATTAATGTGGATCCCATTTAGGTTTGAAGTTTTTGGGACTACTCAAGTGTACTTAAAGAGAGTGACCAAAATGCTTTTGCTAATGTTGTGTCACATCACTGCAGAGACGTTTCCATTTTTTTCGCAGCATAAGGATTGAAAACATGTTGAGTGGCTTTACTCATTCCACCATCTGCTAGCATCTCCCCGGTGCTGTTAGGGGAATCGCCAAGGTCACCCTAGTGTGAACACTTACTTCGCTCCCCAACTTAAAGACCGCCCACCTGTGGGCTTCACATCTCGTCTGAACGTAAAATCAAAGGTACTTCCTCAACTTTTATTACCATTACCACTTTCTCCCATCCCACAGCCCACTGCATCGCGTGTCTTGCGGTGAACAAATATTTTTGAATGCAGTAGAGGTGCAGGACATGACACTTGCTTTATGCTTGTCAGTGGAGGTTCCATGGTTAGTGACGTCTCTGCCCTCCTTCCTCAGCCTGTCGACATAGACGCACTTGCTTAATGGATTCTACCAGCAATCACTCATCTTCCACCAAAATAATCTACGTTCCTTCATCAACCCTTTTCAGCTACCCAACAGGTCAGCCAAATTGTGTTTTGTCACATTTTATGCTATCACTTACCATTCTCGTGCAGGTAATACGACGTCATCCGCATGACAAGGAGGCAAGTCACTGACAAAACATCATTATTTACCATGGAGATTGGGTTTAACTTTGTGTGAAATTGCTATTTTACAGCAGCGTAAACTAGACGGTAACTAACCACCTTGTCCATTTACTTACTCCATGCCTACCAATTTGTGTGGCTAATACACTACTCTGCAGTTATCTCCTCACCTTTTTTCCAACACACCTCTCTAAACATCCACTTCTGATCCATCTATCCACTCAACCGAGATTTCGCCGTTTAGCTGTCTGTCTGGTATTTAACTGCAACTCCAATCTTCCTATTCAATTGGGTAAATCTATCTCTCCTTTCTTACTCCCCACTGCCCCAAGGGTTCTACCAACAACACATTCTAGCGCTTCCTGTGCATTGTTTCGTGCAGCTACCCTTCACTTCGTCCATTCTGTTTCTATTCCTTTTTCATTTGCCATGAATTCGGACTCTGTTGTCTACTACCCCGTTCAAATTAAATTCTCATTCCGTGGCTTGTATTCATTGCCTCTGTAGTACTCGACACTTTGAAGGCCTTCTTTGAGTGTTTCACAGAGAAGTAGACAGGCAAGTAGGCGAATCTGTAAATGAATGTGGAAGGATGGCCTTGCGTAGGACAATAATTCTAAAAGCAGTAATTCCATTAAACCCGGTCCAACGTATAGAAGATATTTCTTTTATACGGAGGGGAATCAGTGCAGAGTCTAGTGTAATTATACAAAACTGATTTCTCTATAACCCTCTGCCATTTTATTGGGGCTGCAACAATTAAAGAGGGTTAAACGAAGTCAGATTTTTAAAGAGTCGGAAAAGGTGGAGAAGAGTATACAGGCTTGGCAAAGTGTAGGAGTGATCACCTTCACTAAGGTTTGACAGGCATACAGCGAGTCCAGAAGTAAGGAATGGGAAATCGTAGTGACTTCTGCCTCCATTCCTCTAGCTATTTAGTACCTATCCAATCCCCAAAAACAGTCATGCCCTCTCTCAATCAGCTATTCACAAGGCCATGCACAAAATCTGTGTTTCTCCAACTCAACAAAATGAAAGAGATGGGCTAACTCAAATGCACACTCCGCAACATGCACGTGGGGACAGTAGAAGGAGGAGAAGGGGAGAGAGAAAAACTGCGGGTAAGGTTAAACCAAGTGCATCGTACACAAATGCGTTGAGGGTGCGTTGAAGAAGGCGTGATAAGTAAAGTACATTGATCACCGTCGGCTGACAGTGGAGGCTACTTCGTGGTTCTCCTCCGCTCACGTCGCGTCCCTCCCTGCTCACAAGCTGTCATGTCCCTTTTCCATTAAGAGACTGGCCACGTCCACAAACTTGGTGCGCGTTTTTTCGTAGTCCTCCTTTGTAGCCTCCCTTTCGGTGACCGTCCACTTGATTGCCCTATCACACATCGCCAACATAGATTTCCGATGCTCCTGCGGTATCTTCTGCTTCACCTCCTCACTCTCCAATCCACTTTTTATTTTTTGGATACAGGACACTAGCGGAGTCTTCGCTGCCATCATACACTTCGCTTTCTCATCCTCCTGCTTCAACTTCTCCACTTCATCACCTGCAACACTTACTGGCACCCGTATCGGCTCCGTCGAATTTGGCGCGTTTAGCGTTGCTGACCCATGACCAGTCATCCTGGCCACCAACAACGCTGCACCGTGCGCCACTGCCACCCAGAGTGGAAGACGTTGGTCATGAGAGGCGCAACAGCCTCAAGGACTGGTGGTGAAGTCGTATTGGTGTATATGCTGCTTGGCTTGTCGTTCACTTTAATTGCTTGCCACAAGTCTCCGTGTGTGTGTGTGGCACACCTCAGAGCACAGTGACAACCGTCATGATTGAAGAGACGAAGACGTGGAAGAAGTTATTTTTGGAGGCTTGCAGTAGTCGAGTGCATTCCACTGCCACAGTCACCGAGCTTCGTATTCGAGGGTGTCTCTGTCACACGTAATGGAAAGCACCATACGAGTCGCGTGTCGATTGGCTGAGCAGAGCCAGGCATTTGCAGTCACCACATCCAACTGTTAATGCTTTGAGGCGGTAAATCAAACTAAAGCACATGAGTGGCAATGACTACAATTTTTAAGAATCGTCAACCCTTCCGATTAAGTAGAGGCACTGAGAATGTGGGAAGCGAAATCACCATTTGACTTCGGACGGATTGAGCAAGTGAGTGCAAGGGGGCAGAGAGTGGTACATTTGGTTCTGTGGGCGATTTTTATGAACCATCACATCTGCATGCAGTTGTGCACATCCTTTTGCGTGGCTTGGTGCATTTAGAAGGCGACGGCGCAGACTGTCCTCAGGTCACACTTTGTTTTGTTGTCTATTTGTTACCAACGAGAAAGGGGAGCAAGCACTTCACACCTGATTGGGTGAGCACCTCCCTCTTGAGGAAGGACACAGCAAAGTGGCCAGCAGTGCTAGAAAGCTCTTGAAGACTCCATGAATGACGTTATTATTTCTTCACCGCTGCAAGTATGAAGTGATCCAGCGAGCCTTCTATTGTGCCTGCGTCTTTAAACCCTCGAGGATACAAAGCGTGGAATCGTGCTTCTCGTAGCATTCAGTTTCACAACTCAAATACGTGAGCTTGATTTGTTCCGGAAATGAGTAACTTGACACGATTGCGTTCGCCTCTGTGGAAGTGAAGGTGGTAGGATGTGGGAGGGTGCAACACTTGCAGGGACTGCAAACCAAGCTTACATCCAATCAGTGCTTGGAGCACAACCGCACCAGATACTCATCAGGTCAATCGAAGCTACCGGGTCTGGGAATCATTGACGCACAAACGAAGAGGCATCGTAGTCCCAACTTTAGGTGCATAACACTGTTGACTGGTTGAGGAGAACACATAGCTACTCATTTTACACGAAGATGACAGACAACGGATTCAGTGGCAAACTTGGTCTCCGATTGCACACAACTGTACCGTGGTGGAGGAGAGTGGAGTGATTCAGGGAGTGGTGGAGTGTTGGACAGTGAGAGACGTCCAAACTATAGGCCAGTGGACCGAGAGCTCAAAGTATCGACGAGGAGCGCATTCGTCTTACAGCCCTGGCATTCAACGACACCTCAGAATGTGGGAGTCTATCCAGTTTGGTGGAGGGACATCAAGCACTGTGGATGCACCGATCTCCTCAGTTGGGATAACACCCATTGTGCTTGAAGTAGATGGGTGGAGAGGCCACTGTTATGAGAAGTGAGTCGTCACTTGCCCACCTCAGCAGTGCGATTCTGTGGAAGGCCTCAGGTGAGGGATGCATTGACGGAAGGTTAAATGGAGGTTGGCTAATCTCAAGGTGGATGGAAAATTGAGTTGCTACTCGGAGCCGACCAGAGTGAATGACTGAGTCGGAGGAGAGAATGTCAGTAATGTGAATGTAGATGTGTGTTACTGGATCTAGAATGGCTAGATGGATACCGAAATGCAAGAGGAGTGAAGACACAAAGGGAAGCTAGGGAGGGTGATTGGATGGTGTCGAGGTTGGATGATGGATGAGGTGAGATGCTTTTTGGCGGTTATAAGTACATTAATTATGCAAGATTGTCGCGCCATTCATTTGCTGGTTTCGCAATCATCCCCAATGACAGCGACTGTTTTCTCATCTCTCGATTCACAAATTGGCACGATTCTACGAAGATGATTAAGAGCACACCAGCGTTAGTTTGCTTCACGCTTTACCTGATTGTAAATGGTGTGTCTCGTCGAAGGCTTGATGCAGGGATCACTCCAGTTTTAACCGTCTTCACAGCACTTACATGCTGTCGTCTTTGAACAGGTGTTGATTCAGCCACTGAGGTTGACGCTCTCGACGTTCGTCAGGTGGAAGCGCACACCAAAGCGAAGGATGAGGGTGATGTTGGCGTCATCTATCAATGGCCACACGAAAGTACTTGGTGCTTCATCATGCCACCAACCCTCCCGTTGATTGTGAGTGTGTCATCCAACTGGGTGGGCCAATGCAAGTGACAGATCAGAATGTCAAGCGAGACGCCTTCGGTCGGTGGTCGCACACGATTAACTCTGTTAGACGTAATTGGAGAAGGGTGAGGTGTCGCCAGATGGCAAGCATTGGTGTGGGCGTCTTGTTCAAAGCCTTGCTAAAGATGAGAGCCAGATCTTCCAAGAGTTGAAACAGCTCACACGAGCATGTGGAACGCCGCGAATCATTGAGTCGTTTCAAAGCGCAACTGTGGGAATAGTGAATGGTGTCCACTTTGAGGCATGGCATTTAACAGGGTAGGTGTGTGCGGGTTGTTTACGCGTGCTGCATTCTGTGGCCTTGGAATTAAACCACTTCCTCTGCATTCGACTTCGATAAACTCGAATTCACCAATCGCGGGTGCGCACAATTACCTAATTGAATGGTGCAGGAAAAGATGTAGGTGTGAGCACACCCACTGCTGCTTGGGCGGGTGTGAACTCAAGAGAATACAGTTTGTACATCCTTGCTGAGGAGCACAGGAGGAGGAGAGTGTGTGATGTGATGGGAAGACAATGCATAGGGACAACCATGACAAAAGAAGTCACCTAGCAACGCAATACTACTGCGAGGCAGTGGCAAAGCCCAGCCGGCGGTGATCAGTGTATTCCACCAGTTGGTGAGCCTCTTTTAATGCCTTTACAAAGATTGGACAGGACATGTAAAGATCGCTTGATTTGAGCCAACCCTCTGCGCCTCTCCTTGCCCCTCCAACACATCCACGCGCACAGTGCATTCACTTCAACTAATTTCTTCTGTCGCAGTCGATTTTAGTGCTTAGTGCTTCGATGGCTGAAATGGGTGTGCTGTGCTTTGCTGGGAAAAACACAGACAAGAGGCACTGTTGGAGGAGGCAAGATTGTGGGACACTTTTGGATTGTCGGATGCCCAAATGTGCAAGCGACAGTTCGGCTAATTAAACGACTGCCCTGAACAATGGAAGGCCTAAGCAACAACCAAAATGTTGGGTAGAGAACACGAACAAGCTTTCATTCCTCACTTCATACTTCACAGCATGTCTGTCAATCCTACGTCAAGCTGACCACTACTACACTCCGCTAAGCCTGTCTACCCTCCTCCACTTTCTCCTCCTCTCCCGCTGCTGAGCCCGCCGCGCCTTCCTTTAATAATACTGTCGCAATGAAGTGACGGAAGTGAAGGGATAGGGAGGCATCATACAAGGCTGTGCAACTGCCTGTCTTCGACATGGAGGGTGATTCTGTGAGAGGTGGAGCAGGAGTTAGTAGAACTACGACTCTACGACTGAGGCACTGATGTAAATCAAAGTGTCATCCGTGGTGACACAATGTAATGGTAGCTGTGTCAGTGGTTCCTTCATTGGCTTCTCCCACGACGATGAGTCTATCCGCACAAGTCCGCATAATGTTTCAAATGGGTAGCAGGAGCGATCTCCACACCAGGAATGTATTGTGGCCGGCACTGCACGGAGCACAATGACGAGCGTCATAATTGAACAGGCGAAGACGTCGACGAGAATGTGATTTGGAGGAGTCCTCTCTTTATTACGTAGCCTAGCAAAGCATCCATTTCGGGTGTCCACATGCACTTTATGTCGACGTGACAGGAACAACTAACATTGAATCATGTTTGATCACTCAATCTTTGGCTTGGACTCAAGCAGCTTTTGACCAACAATTTTTCAGGTGATAAGAGGAAGTCTGTAGGGCAGACCAGTCGCATTGATTAGACCGTTATTTGAGATCATCTCCTCCTGTGGCAAGGATATCTGCACTTTCAGTTTTCTTCTCAGCCTTTCCTTCTCACTCCTCCTCTTCCCCTACATCTTCTTCCCTCCACCTCCTAACATTTGTGGAGGTAGTGTAGACCTCCACACACAGAGGCAGACACCAACCTTTCACACACAAATGGCTAGTCATTCAAACCACTGTCTGCATGGCATTGGCAAATATGGGCAACATTCCATTCACGAGATGTCCACATTAGAGTGAAAGGCGTTGACCGCGTGGTTAATAACAGCCTCAACAATTGGCGATGGAATGGTTTCTGTGTACACGCTGCATTGCTTACCATTCACTTAGACTCTTTGCTACAACGCGTTAAATGACTGGCGCATCCCAGAGTCGTCATGATCAAACAGGCGAGGGCATGAAAGGAAATGTGATTAGGAGGCTTGTGGTAATGGAATGCAGTTTTTCTACACTACAGTCACCATGCTTTGTATTCAAAGGCGCCTGTGTCACACCCGAATCGGGTGGAACCACTCAAGGGATGATAAATGGTACCAGACGAGTCGTGTGTTGATTAGTTGAGCAGAGCTACAAATTTGGGGTCCTTAGCAGTCATCGCATTTAACTGTTAATGCTTTGAGGCTAGAAATCAAACTAGAGCATACAATTGGCAGTGCCTACAGTTTTTAAGATGTATCAATCCTTCTAACTACTAAAGGACATCACCGCTTGATTGGGAGACTGAGCACGAGGACGGAAGGAGAGCGGCGGCGTAGTCGACACTGTGTGCATGTCATGCAGCATCACCTCTTTGTACATCCCTTAACCATGCCACTCGGTTGACTAAAGTTAATCGGGGTAATGGTGGTCTTCAACCTTCAAATGAATTCTTTCCTTGCATTCAACATTTGGATTGGCTGACTGCTTAAGTTTAAAGTGAGAATACTTCAGGCTGTAGTAGATGAGGGAGATGCAGGGGATATTATTATTTCCAGAGTGATCCTTGAAAGGGCATGTCTCTTGTTAAGAGAGTGGTGCGAGATGTAATTCCAAGCAAATAATATCATGGGCCCTAAATACTTGGCATTTTGGAAGTTGGGGCTCCAAAATGGTTCTGGGTTGTCTGCGAAGGGACAGGTGTCGATTAGAACTGTACACAACTCTTGGTTGCCTAGTGAAGAGAAGACGTCACTGAAGCAGCTTCGCAGCCAAGTGTATCGTTGAACTAGTATCGTCTCTTTGCGGAACGGTAGATTCTTGGTGGCCAGGTAGTGGGAAGAAGCATTCTAGTTGGAAACGAAGTACATACAACGGTGATGCCTGAGTGGCCATTTTATGTCTTCCTAAACCCATTCTCTATTTCATTTTGGATGTCAGATATGAGAGTATGAGGAGATGATGGTCACGAACTGGTTTGTTTGAACCAACGATGAGGAAATGCATTGTTTTCTGGCGTTTGCCAACTATGAGGAGTTGGAGCAGTTGCGCTTCTACTTAATCTCTTGTCAGTAGCACTTTTGTCTTCCTCACACCATCTCGTTCACTTCTTAGCTAATCCTGCCTTGAGGATCGAATCTTTTAATCTATCATCTATTTTCAATGCCAACTTTACAATCTCTCCGAATTCCTATTACGCTGCCACTCCTTTTAAAAGTTGTGTAACCTACAAGCCATTCTGCAGCTATTATCTCATATCCGCATGTTTATTGCTGTTATTCCATCCACCCGCTAAAATCCATTCTGATAGACTTTGAAGAGTAATTCCCTCCGGATTCGAACGTCATTGAATCCAGAATTAATGCGCACCTTCATCGGAACCATCCATCCACTGTAGATGCCATCAAAACCTATAAGGCGGCGACTGCTTATCAAGTTATCTCTGACGGTCAGGCAATGCTTTGTAGGAACCCTGCACTTCAAGTTATTAGCAATCAACACTTGGCTTAGTCTCTTTGTGAATTCTCTGGGTACAAGATTGTGAAAATAATTGTAATTTTTGTGGTAGCATTTATGACTACAACCAGGCCGACGTCCGAACATCACCGATGTGACCTTTTGGGGATGTGTAGTCTACCGGCAAGGAAAATGTACTCAAGTGAAATGGGATCGGTTCACTAGATAGAGGCCTTGTGTTCAGAGCATTCCGTGGTTGACATCCTACAGCACTGTTTGGACCTTCAACACAGCCATTCAGATTTCAGTGACCTTATCAAGTTAAAGTTCAAGGCTTACTAAACACTATGAATGGGTGGGAATAAGCCAGGCGAATTACCCCTACACAAGCATGAATCTCACACTTGGGTGTTTGATTCGGGCACTTTGCAACCCATCCTCTAGGTGCGTACAATCGTCCAACTTTTGCTTTGACAACTGAGGGACTGATGGATCTCAGAACACAAGTGCACATGGAACGTGGTCCACAACCTTCTGTGGTAGGATTTATGACAACTACCAACGCCGTTTTCTAAATCCTTCCTCAAGCAATAACCGTCGATCTTAAGCCATGAACACGATAGGTTACGCCCTCAACCGTGAACAACCTACGTCGAACTTCTGAGAACAGGACATTCTCCATCACTTTACTCGTCCTCTTTGCTTCCGAAGTGAAGCGAGATGCATCTCAAATTGTGTTCTAAAAGGTTAATCCGTCGTTTCGATTGTAATTCCGTTTCAGACCAACAAGTCCACGTCGGCCTTGGTACGAGAAACGTGTGCGACCTAGAATGCCTTTCGTTCAGCTATTTTCCACGTACAACTTCTCTTAACTGACTTTTGACTAGCACTTGCAGAGGGACTTCAAAGTAGTGATGTCGGATTCCACCCTCTGAACAATCTACCTGTAAGAGTGGCAGAACCCCAAGTCATGCATATGACGTGGAAATTTTCGCTGATGTCTATTTTAGCAGCCACAGAATGACCTCCTGTACAGTTTTATAAATACTCAAGAAATCGCATCCTCACTGAGTCCCTCCTGAATGCGCTTTTGCGTGTTCCCATATTCACTCCAAGTACACGGTCAATCTAAAACCACAATTCTGTTAGACCAAGGCGCTCAGATTCAGGAAAAGCCTTTTGTGACCTCCGCTGTCGGAGAGGTAGAAATCTATAGTAGGCCTTGCTCTGTACTAACTCACATCTGTCGGACAAGAGAAACTAGCGGATTGACTACCTGGTAGGGCACTCGGCAGGAACCAGGACACACAGACACACAACTCTCAGTCAATGACATATGGTAGCTCAATTTATAACAAATGCCAAGCCAGTTTATAACACCATCCTTAGCCCAAACGTGAGTCGGATGTACATCTTCAAGGAGGATATCATACATAACGGTCGTGGAATGCATAATACAGAGCGTACAAATTTGTCTTCAATATGGAGTGGGATTTGGCCACGGAGGTGGGAGAGGAAGAAGAGGAGGATAAATATCAAAAAATTGGCCATTCACTCAGCTTGAGTGACGGTGGGGGTTGCGGACACCGAACAGCATTCCGTTTTGACGCGTACAAACTCCCGTGCAACTTCGTCGGTGGCTAGTCGTTGCGAGAGGATGCGCAGCACCGCCCAGCCTGCCTCTGACTGGACCTGTCTACGCGTCAGTGGCAGTCGTACTGGCGCAGAGCCACCCAAGTCAAGTGCCTGCGACAGTGTCAGCAGACTGCTCGCCACAAGGCGATCACTGCGACCGAAGCAGTAGTCTTTCACCACGAACTGCAGCTCATACCACTCGGGGTCGCTGCGACTTGAAAGGTAGCTACAATCACACCGTCATTGAGGCACTTACTTACCTGAGAGACAAATACTGATAACCACTCCTTCTACAAATAGCAACTACAATCCACTCCGTCACAACTTCTAGACCTTCTTTACAGCCTCCCCACTCTTAACTTTCCTACTTAGTAAAGTATTCTCTGTGGCAGCCATGTCACTTGATGGAAGGCAAGCCTATGCGGTCGTCAAAATAATCAACACGGAGTGTCCCGTATTCTGCTCAAGTGCCTGCGATTAGTGTTGAAAAGAACGGAGGAGTGGAAGGAATAAGGCAAAGAGAAACCTACTAGACAAAAGTTTCATTAAAAAGCGGTGAGATTGTGCCCGATTTGGATTTTGTCGTGAAGCGTCGTTTGCGGTCTGTTAGAAGTGGTCCGAAGAGGTAGACTTCGACGAAGGGACGGAAGAGTCCTGACACCACCACTCCGCCGAGGTCAGAAGCCGACAGCACTGTTAAAAGACGCAAATTCATTCCTATCAACATTCATCCATCCCTAAGTGCCTACGTGTCCACTCATTCAAGCGTCCATCCATCTACCTCACAACCAATCATCACCTGCCCATTCGAAATCCATTTAATCCCTTGCCGATTTTAATTCCTTGTCAGTTTAACACACCTTCAGCAATCTTTCCTGGTACTGTTCAACCAAGTAGTTAAGCTGCCCATTCAATCATGCATTCATGCAAGATCTAATCCATTAATCTAGCCATGATCCACCAAACACTTTTTGTTCAAGCATCCAACGCTTGATGTGCCCCCTAATCTTCTAATACACTCATGCATTCCTGGTACTCAGTCCTCCACAAGATTGGCTTCTTTATCTATCCTTAAGGCTCAGACTTCATGGGTTTATGCATTCGTATTTAACAAATTTGGCATTTCTGCTCTCAATTATCATATCGTCATCTGCGAATAGGTCTTCACGTATTGACACGCTGGATGGCTGCACACAGATGGATGAAGGCGTAAATGGCATGAGATTTCCTTGCCTTTGACGATGACTTTGTATTCCCCTGTCCCAGGGTGCTTGAAGACCTCCACCTGAGTGTTGAGGTATCCACACGCATCATCAGGTGAGATGGTGTCTATAAAGCAGTGGTGAAAATGTGAACAAATGTGTGCGACAGCCAAAGTGACACCTACTCCACCATACATCTCAAACTGTGTCTTTTAAGTTGTCCCTCCTTGCCCAAGTTAGATAGCTAGGCAACTCAACTTAATGGTACTACTTAAAGTGTTACTGGTTATATAAGCATGACAAGTAGTTACAAGGGCAGGCGCACCCATGATGAAGACTTCGGTGGTGACATAGTCCTTGAGAAGAGCGTCTGTGGTCTGCGAATAGAGCGCCAACGCTTGCTGTAGGTTGTGCAGTTCGGGAGAGCGTTGAAGGAAAGAGCGTTTAAGCCCACGACCACCAGCGTGAAAGTAAACCTGCACAGTTTCCAGGCAGTTGGTAAGGACCTCGCATTGGTAGGGTGTGAGGCCCCTGTTCACTGCCGAGCTGTCGCCCGCAAAGTCCTACAATCGTACAAGCTTTGTTGAGGGGAGAGGAAGGGAGGTAGGTGCAGAGACAGAGGCAGAGGAAGACAATGGCTCCTACCTGAAGGAGTTTTGCAGCCGAGACATTTTGTCCCACATGGCTGAGCAAACTCTGAGCTCCACCAATCAGCTTGGCGGAGGCCGTACCCTTGGCACCAACCAATCCAGTTGACAGTGTCTGTACATGAGGTAAAATCGGCTCTATTAACGCCACCACAATAAATTATCTAGCCGATCAATTTCAGCGCTGCCTTTAGCCAAAATGGGTGGAGATGAATACATTGTCTGTCCCCTAAAAGGGGTTAGCCTCACGTTGCATGAAGGTGAAGTCAAAAATCATGACGCAGAAGTGCAATAAAAAAGCAATACAAATGCTTTCCATCACTTAACTCCATCTTCCTTTTTAAATAAAATATGCAAGGATGGTCGTTCGAACCTCCTTGATGAAATGCTAGAAAGGCAAGAGGACGAGGTATGCAGATATGCAAGCGGAGAGACACGCAGACGGGGTGTTGAAGAAGAGGGGCGAGGTGGATGGTGCTCACCTGCTTGGTGCCCGCCACGCCTGGCAACACGACCAGTTTTTCGGTGTTCTCCATGGTGATGCGCCACAGTTCCTGCAAAACAATAGAGGAGGGGCACGTTAATGCAGAGGTCGAGGAAGTTGAAGCAAGATTTGAAAAGCTGCACTGATTCCAGCGTCACACCACCTTGAGCAGGCGTTTAAGCACAGTCTTTTCGCAAGAACTGGCCTGAGCTGATAGCACCAACTCAAAGTAGTCCATGAGGGGGCGCAGACAGTTCTCGCAATCGGCTTCCATTTGTTCGGCACCGCTGCCACTAGAAGTGGTCTCTTTACACTACAAAGCAGAAAGAGACAGGAGCGAAGGCAACAGACTATGACACTGCAGTAGGCAGCTGGTCATCATAGAATGTCCTCCACCTACTCCCTGTAGTAGATGACCCATTTCCAGCACACTTCTTTGGATGTCTTCTTCAAATTCACCGGCAAAGGAGATGACAAGCAGGTCCACGGTGTTCTTTAGACGCACCTGCAGTTTTGTCAGTTGCTCCCGAGTCTCCTCTCGAAGGTTGAAACTGGAAGGAGCTAATCATTCCTGTGGACTGCCACATTAGAGCATCAAATACACTGAAGGAACTCACTCTTCACCCTCCATCGCCTCGTAGACCTTCTCCAGTTGGACGCGCAACTGTTGAGTGTTGTTGATGAGGATGGAGGCAATGCGAGCATCGCTTTTGAATTGGGCAAAGTCCAGTTGAACGCTCTCCGAGTAGGCCAGCAGCACCTTTTCTACAGTCTGAAAGGAATCCACCCCACTACTGATTCGCTGGAAAAATATTATCACCTCCTACACCATCGTGCCCTAATCGTCTCACCCCTTTCACCATTTGTGCCTTCAACAACGAAGCCTGACATAGTGACGACAGAGGAATTACTCGCTGATTAAGCGATTCTACAATTCTAACAATACCAAATGGACTGAGGGAGTTTGCCTAACGAAGATGGGATCAAAATGAGTTGCTTCTATCAAAGCAGAGGGGATTGCTTCTAGGTTGGGAGCACAGTTACTCCTCCCCTGGTAAGGCTTCATGGAAACATTCCCCCCTCCCAACACACGTCTCATCTGAGAGCTTCGGGCCAACCATGGATAGACGACCGAATCGCTTGAACAACCTACTCGCAGTAAAGGAAAGCATGCCAATCTCAGCATGATATTTAGGAGGCCAACAATTGCTTCTTAATTGCTCATCAACTACAAACGCTACTGCAAAGGGAGCAAACCATTCCAACTGACATCCAATACTTGATTGCTTCACGGAATTTAGCGGATTCTTAGTCGAGCAGACCGATGGTCGGATAGGTAGATGGGTTTGGGTTAAATATATAAATTAATGATTGGGAAATTGGATGCAAAGATTATAAATGGAAGGTAAAAATTGTGACAGGTAACCGGGTGGAAGAAAAGTTGGAATTGACAACAGAGAGGAACACCAGCCGACCTGAGCAAAACGGTGCATGTAGTTAGCTTCCACAACCCGATCAGGACACTCGAGCTTTCGAATAACGTCAAAGCACTGGTTAAGCTGCGTGAACACGTCCACCACGGAGTTGGAGTAGAGTGCGTGCTCACTGGAGTGTTGGAATCCGTCCCGCTTGTCCCTCTCATAGGCATTGCGCAGGTAATTCTCCGACACCTCGTCGTTCTCGCTCAACCACAGCATCACCAATGGCTCGAACCACCTGCACAGAGAAAGCAAAAGAACCATCAATTCCATCGACAATTACTCTCTTCTCTGCTCCCTCTAGCTTCTGCATCGCGTCCCAATCTTTAATCATCTAAATCAGTGCCGCTGCTCCACTTGCTCATCTGCGTTCCCTTCATAACTCTGTCACTCAAACCAATGACTAGAACAACGCCATCCCCAGCCTTCAGCAGAGATATCAAAAGAAGAATATGAACGGGAGAGAAGGAAAGGGCCTCTCACTGTGGGTACTCCGGATCGTCCTCATTCCCGTTCCGTCGACTAGGCTGCACGTAGGTGTTGTAAAACCATTTGATACGGAAGCAGAGATTCAGGTAGTCAGATGTCTTTATCTTTGCCTTCGACAGACGCGTGGTGGTGATCTGTTCTCCCGTCTGCTCTACTGTCGTCGTGGCACCTGAGCGTTTCTGCTTCGACGACGTGGTAGTGGTGGGCGTTGTGTTGGTAAGACGCCGAATCACTGCCTCGTAGTGTTGCGCCAGGCCGACGGAGATATCCTCTGCCAGTAGATTCCACATCATCTCAGCAGAAAGGTCGCCCAAGTTGATGTCCTGTGGAAATCTGCAATCACGCATTCACATTCCTCATCTCTATCCTCAAGGATTACCTACTGTTCTATTATTCGTTTAAGACAGGCCAGGAGGCGCAACCCTTGATGATGGCAAAGGGTCGACACATTCAAAGTTGAGAACCACTGAGGTAAACAAAGAAAAGCCTTACTGACTGAGCACGGGTGCATAGTGCTTGCGGTCGTCCTCAATCACCGAGACCATGAGAGAGATCAGTTTGTGCCAGTAGGAGAGTGACCTGACCCCCAACACCGGATCAATGTCGCCCTGGGTCTCAGCTGAGCACTTCTCGCTGGTTGACAGTGCAGCAGCATGTGTACTGTCATTCTATGACAAGGAAGGGAGAGAACAAGTTAATGCCTTTTCAGGTTGTACGAATTACATTTCCATTGTATGTTCTTTTTGGAATAGATCAAAATATCCATGATTTACTAAGGTGATAAGACAAGCTAGAGACTACAATGAAGTGACCAGTCAGACAAAGGCTGATGCATGGGACTTTAATGAGAGAGTTTTAGAGGTAGAGACTTCCACTCCCTCACTTTCCACCATGGGAAATGGCCTCTTGAAGTGCAATTAGTTGCTGAATGGTATCGAAAACATGGAGACAAGTTTTCTCTCATATTCTGAAAATTTTACGAATAAAATGAGAGGCGGTTATTAAAGTGAAGGACCGGCACACCTGGAAGTTGCCACCGTAGAGGGCTTGGACATTGTCGGAGAGGCACTCGTAAGTGGCCTTCATGCAAGCACGAATGCACTCGCGCAGCACTTGAAGGGTTCGCGGTGGAGCTGCCAACTCTTGCACCTACAAACCACAGACAACGCAATTGCGTATACAACAGCAATGAGAACACCCTCGCAAGTCCAGCGAATTCACGAACTGGGATTTTAGCAAAGGCGAGTAATTTGTAGCCATCAATGGCTTGATACCAACTAACTCGAAATAGTGAAGGAATTGGAGAAAACTGGAGGGGAAAGCACTTGATGGTTTCCTTACTCACCTTGAGGCGGAAGAATGTGATGCTAGTTAAAACATCGACGGTGGATTTCATGTCTGCAAGCCGTTCCGGCTGAGAAGCAGGGAATACTGTCTGGAAGAAAGAAAGGAAAGCGATTCGCAAGTCTGTTTTATTGCATGGGGTATTGCTGGTGACACCTAACTCGATCTGGTCGGAACATCAAGAGGGATAAGGCCAAATGCATGAACCCTAGTTTACATCCAGAGCGTGTTTGCAGCATTCAAACTACAGAGAACGAACAGTTGGAGAGATTTTGTCTCCTCGCAACTGAAAGGAAGCAGCCTCTTGGAGATGCTTTCGATCTCAAACTTACTCGGTATTTTGAGAGGTCAATGCGAAGGGCGTTGTGCAGATTGTCGAGGATCTTGATGAATTTCTCCCTCTAAAAGAAGAGATAAAAGTGGAAGGAGCTCTGTGAATGAATTCCGTTGGCGTTCTCATCGGTATCGCGGTGTGACAATGCATCCTTTATTGAATACCTTGCCTTATACCAGAGCAAACAGCACTTTGGAAGTGTAGACGAGAATACCAGTAAAGGGCAGACGTTAAGCAATATGAATGTGCTATGAAGGGAGTTGGCAAAAGTCATTCGACGATTGGTTATGGAAGGTGGATTTTACCCCAAAATTGCTGGCAGCGAATCGCTCAGAGGCGGTCTGACTGTTGTTGGAGCTGGTGTGTGCGTAGAAGGCGTTGATGTTGGCCAACAGGGTCGAAAGTTGTGCGGGCACACCGACGCAGTTGTACTTGGTTGTAAGGCACGCAAAATGGCTATCAGAAGGAGGAGAGGGAAGTGGTCGTGTGCATGTGGAAGTGAAGTGGCAGTTGGAGGGGTTGTGTGCAAGAAGGACATTTATCTGTGACTTACGTCATAGCCTGGAAGATGCTTTCAATGCCATATCGCATGGCGAATTCATCGCTTATCTCTTGCCCCAAGGGGTCGAAAAACACTCGCCACAACTCCTCCTGCACCGAACCGAAAGGCAGTGAAAAGTGAGCAGATGAGTTGGATCGCCGGCATTAATGCCAAAGAGAGGAGCCATAAAGGGAGGCAATGAACTCACCGTTACGGATTTGCGTTTGATTGCATGGCTGGGCAGGTAGACGGGTGGATTTTTGTCACAAAGGTAGTTAAATATACACTGCCACAAGAGAATGCAAAACAAGGTTGAGATTTAGACGCTACTTCCTCAACTCTAAGGGAGGATCTAGAGACCCCTAGAGAACAACACGCTGGCAAATTTTGTGGTTGCCCAGGCAGAAGGCCTAGCTTAAAGATTTGTGCTATCATTTGGGGGCTTGACAATGCCGAGTCATTGTGGCTCCAGGCAATGAAGGTGTACTTTTAATGAATGCATTTTATGTCCCCTCATTCCCTTCCCTTGGGGTTAGAGAAGGTGGGAGTTAAGAGCAGCTAGACTCACTTCATGAAGACAGGTGTATTGAATATGATAGGGGGCTGAGTTTTCTTCACCTTTGATTTCGATGGAGATGTTCAAACGAATGGCACCGGAAACTGCTGATTTGTCGGTCCGTTTTTCTGTAATACATCATGGGAGGCCAAAATCACTGCAAGTCCCGCATTTATAGCAATTTATTTACACACTCAGTTAATCTCGGAGCCTTAATCGACCACTTTTGGAACTAATTGTCGTCGCATGGCTGCAGCGTTCGCTTTTGTCGTGGAAACAGGCAAGTTTTGGGGGTTAGGTGACCTGAGAAGAGACTTACCAAGGTTGTACCATAAATCCATTTCGCCACCTAGTGTCCGCACTTCAATTATCGCTTGTCCCAAAAAATCGTCTGATTCGCGAGTAAACTTTTGGCGAATCTTCGATTTCAAGTCATTGTCCTCATCCCTACAACGCATTCCGCATCGCTACTTAATTAAGCAATTAAGTAGTTAACGAATTAGTACAACGACCTATATCATGCCAATGAGAAATTGAACCTTCTCGGTGTCGGCTCCATATGCAATATGAAGTAACAGTTTTGAGCGAATAGAAAGCACAGGACCCAAGACGGTGGTACTGCTAACATCAAAGCACACGCAAATGTTAAATGTGCCTGATTACAATTACTTAGAAGCGGTGGAAGTAATTCTTACCATATTCGGACCTTGATGCGATCGGAAGCATTATGGCACTCGCTAGAAGACAAAATAAACACAAATCTGCTTAATCCAACTAAATTTTTGCCACTGAGGTAATAAAAAGGCCCTTTATTAAGTCCATTACAATACATACACAGACTGCAATAATTACAGAATGAGAGAGAGTTAATTTAATGAGTTTTCCAACCCCCTGGTAGTTGTTCAAATTACCCAATCAGCTAGGTGAGGATAGCATTCGGCTTTTAGAGTGAATAGTTGGCCAATAGAAGGAGGGAGAGTGGGTGGAAGGACTCACAAGTAGAACTTTTCGTCCCACGTGGGATTGAGCTCCTGAGGCACTGTCTTCGTCCGGCGTCTCACCTTGCCCACCTGAACTGTCACGTAGGGATCACTGCGACCACTCTTATCCTTTCCGATCAGGCCTTGAGCCGACTTCACTGATGCGCCAAATACAGTAGAAAAGGGCTCTATTTTGCCTCAAATTCAAGTATTTAATAAACAGCTAGCTATGAGTGTGGGAGTGACTTGAGAACAATATAAAAAAACTTCTTGTCTGTATTTGCCACACCTGCTCAAATCTTAGATCGCAGTGTGTTTGCTTCGACTTGCAGTGACTGGAGATGCCTTGACAAATAACCAAGGCGATTTGATTCATGGAAGTCGCTCATTTTGATTTGAGTAGCAACCCCAGCATCCTTCTTCCAGATTTAAACTTTCAATTTTATATGCAGGACCTTCTGCAGCAAAGCCGATTCAAGTAGTCCTTAAGGGCGAACCACCTTAGAAAGCACTGGAGCATGGCGTTAAATGCTTAGAGTCTAAGTAGGTTACCGGTGATGGCAAGTTTGGCAGACCACTGACTGGCACCGGAGAGGATGCTTCGTTCTACTTCCGCCAGACGCTCCGCCCGTGCTGTACCCTCAACCGAATCGATGGCGAAGACGTCGAAGATGGCCTCGAATATGTCTGGTCGCTCTGCTAAGCGTCGATGAATCAGTGAGCGCATCGAATTCATCGCCGCCTGCGCCTTATCCTCCGCTCCATGTCGTGAGGACTTCTCGGCGGAGCCTTTCATTTTAACAACCAAAACGCAACTTTTAAACTCACTTTATACGGAAATCATTGGATGAATCGAGTGCTCATGCTTATTTTTCAGAGGAGAGAGAGAAGTGAACCTACGCTGCAGGCAGTCAGCATTGAGGAGGCGTTTGCACTTCTCATGACACTTCACACCGCATTCAGAGCAGCGTAGACCCTGCCTTGCCACACCCCACAACAGACCCTCACACTCATAGCAGTAGGTCGGACTGGTGGCGTTGAACACTTGGAAGTTGTGCGGTGTGTTGCCCGAGATGGGATACGCCAGAGCGTTCAGTGTCTTCCTATACACCAACAGCTTCTACAAGGCGAATTCGGAAGTAGTCTTTAAACTTAGGGTAGAATCAGAGGCAGTGATAATTAAAAGGAGACTATGGGACATCACTGCACCACTCACAAGATCGGCTCCACTCAAGGTGGTACTTTGCCCAATGCTAGCAGGTAGGACACTGGCTGTTCTCTTTTGGGCCGACATTGTCTAAGAAAAGCACACACACATCTGTCTAAATACACAAAATAGACACAAGATTTTAAAATTAGGAGTAGGTATATGCAAGGTAGGACTCACTTGAAGCACCTAAAAGAGGAGGAGGGAAAATAGATGTTAGAATGAAAAAATGAAGATTGACGGAAATATTTGGCCTCATAACTTCACTAATTTATCTCTCATTGTCACTGCAGTGCTCCCTGATCACCGAGTCCTCCTCTACCCTGGTAGCAAGGAAGAGCATCCTCATCTTTTATTCTCTCTAGGCTCGACCCAACGCTTTGTGTGGATGCAACTATCCAGCTATGAAGGAGCGACTAGGATCACCAACATGCCAGAATTCTTTCCTTTACCTCTCCACCTTCCCTTACAAGGGGTCACGGAAAACATTAGAACAGAGATGGAGACACTCACCAAATCACTGACAAGTGGCAGGGTTCTCTTGTTCCAGCGTCGTTCTGGAGCGCTGTCAATCGACTGATAAAAACTTTTGGCAGCACTGCAGACAGGAAAAAAAAGGGGACGAGAAGCGCATGCGTTAGCAGAAACCGTGGAATAGCAAGCAATGCGTCCCATCACCATTCACTCACCGATTAAATGTTTGCGATTTTTCATCCGAGTTCTCCTGGTAAATGGCGAAAGAAAAAGTGCATTAATCACTGCTGCTAATGAATGGAAAGGGGGGAAATATAGCACATGAGACAATAAACACAAGTGCTGGAGTCAAGCCTCTACTCAAAAACACTTTTTTGTGGTGAATAGCCTGTCAGAGCATTGACGTCATACTAGAGCAAATCATAATCATTCAGCAGAGAGCGCATCAGAGTGGGGGACACATCACATGACCGGTTAAAATGTCAGGAGCAGAACACGTGAGTTTTACCTGAGAAAACACGAGGTCCCTATTCTGACTAAGCAGAGCCCATCGCCACCTCGCACGCATATGTGGATCTACTTGTGGAGGTGGACTCTGACGTCCGCTCTCCTCGGCTACCTCATCTTCGACTCTCAGTTCATTCCTGCACTCCTCCTCCTTCCCCACCGTAAGTGCTTGTGGAGTGTTTGTAGTAGGTGAAGGAGATTCGGCCGACGAAGATAGAGGGGAAGAAGAAGGCGGCGGAGGTGTATCTTCTTCAACTACCAACGCTCCAGTTTGTAAAAAGTCCCCACTGGAAGAGTCAACAGTAGCCAAGTCAACCGCTTCATCAGGCGTCATTTCAGCTTCCTCCTCCTCGCCCTCATCTTCTTCTTCCTCCTCTTCCTCCTCCTCCTCCTCGCCTTCCTCTTCCTTACCTTCCTTCCCCTCTTCTCTATCCTCTTCCATTATCCCGATTTTTGGAGATCCAGTAACAGAAGACGTGTCAACTTGTACCGATGATTCCTCATTTTTCCTCTCTTTCCCTTCCATCCCCTCCATGGTCTCATTGGATGCTCTCGATTCGACAAAGGATCTCATGTCTCCAACATATTTGTCTTCGTCGAGAGTGCTTTCCTCTCTCTCTACTTTAAAAAATGGCTCCGAGTCCGTTGGTGGAAAATTGGTTGAAAAGTCAGTATTGTCACTAGGTATTTCCACTTTTGGAGGGTCCCCCGGAATTCGTTGGTGAGAGGCCTCTTGCGACCGTCTCCACCGATCCACAGATCCATTTGCAGTGGAGGTAGAAATTGGTTGCAACAATTTCTCTCGCTCCTCGAAATCACTTAACCATCCGCTCTTTGAGATTAGTGTACTAATCGGTACATCCTCGTCGGATACCTGTCTTTGATTGTTGAATTTATTGGGAAGTGCTGACACCCGGTGCAAGGTCACAATGTGCCTTGGCGCCACTTCGAAGACATTACTTGCCTCGGAATCGGATGAACTATCAACCAAATCGTCAAGGATATCTGTCTCTCGACTCGGCAGCATTGCGACGATATTCTCAATATTCTTCGTTTCAAAATGCGAATGAAGATCCTCATGGGGACAGCTACACTGTTCCAGACTATGCCAATGGTTTTCATTCCTTAGGTAAGGACAAGAACAGCCCGGATGACTGGTCGCCGTCATGAAGTAGGGATTCCGTATGGTCAAATGATAGTCCTGCACTTTCGTAGTAGGTATTACAGGTGGTGGCACTGGAGCTGGCGGTGGCGGAGGGAGGTGGTTTCGGTAGACGTGCGGCTGTGGCCGATGCTCCATAATCCTCGCCACTTCCAAGTCGCTTGTTGTTCGCATCTGCTGCATCCCCAAGTATCCCAATTGCTCACTCCTACTCCCCCTCCTCCTCCGCCTCCTCCGCCTCCTCCCTCTCCTCCACCTGCGTTGCCACACTCTACTGAGGCCAACGCAGCAGCAAGCGCAACAGCCAAAGAGGCGATAGGCAATCTCGTACAACTTTCGCTGACGGCTGACTGTCACCGTCTGGTGGCTGCCCACAGGCAGCACTGTGTAATTCCACTCCTTCGTAATTTTTTTTGGCAAATAAATTAGTCCCCTGGAGGGCAGCGCCAACGCCGTCTCTGCGTGCTTCACCTCACCTCACTTAGCCTTGACTCCTCTTGCCTTGCCTCGCCTCGCCTCTCTCCTCTCTTCCCCTAGCTAAGCTACGCCAGTGACTACGCGCAGGCCCTATTTATATGCGGTGCGAACGCGTACGTATCGATTTTTCCCGCTCGCGCTCCACCAATCGCTGTGCGAGGATACTACGCACGCACTTGATGCGGGCGCAGGGTGGGGGAAGTGGAGTTTCTGGCCTCAGCTGCCCTACCGACGACGGTGACGACGACGGCGACGACAACAACGGTTCACGCTTAAAATGGGGGCGAAGGGGGGAGAGGAGAGCGTGAAGGCTGAAGGAAGGGGGATAGGGGAGGCTGATATTTCAATGGCCTGTAGTTATGTAAATTGGTCCAAGCTCCGACTTGGATCATTAGTGCAGGGCAATTCCTCTCTTCCAAAACCGTCATTTGCAGCTTTGTTATCACCAACCTCATTATCATTGGCTTATCTAGGGTGCCTCCAGTGTTGCCATCTAAAGGGCTGTTGGGCGGAGCAAGTGCCAATTTTCCTTCTTACCCACATTATAAATTATTCTGTGATAAGAGAAATCAGCCTTTAGAAATAGAAGAGGTCGATTTTTCTTCTATCTATTGGTCCTTCCACTGGTAATCTCGGGCATTATCATGATGAGTTAATAATTACAGGATACATTTTTTAAAAAGAACCGAGGTGAATGAGAGTGCATGCATAAATTATGCAGGAAAAATTGGAGAAATGACTACTCCTAGTGACTTAAGGGGCACATACAGCCTCCAGCAAAGTACAAACAGCCATTTCGTCTCATTATAAAGTCAGTGGCATTCATTGCCCTCGCTCTGTATGTGCATATTAAAGTACTTCATGAGGTAAGAAGCTAAAAGAGCCAATTTTTTACGCCCTCCTGTCGTCCTAATTGCAGGGGATAAAGAGGTTTTCGAAGTAATGCCTCGATGCAAAAAAGTGAGGATGCTTTTTGCCCCAAATTGTAACATTCTCCTTGAAGCACATTATGTTCGCTCTCCCTAATGCGTTTTTGAGAGCAACTTCGTTTCGAGTTACAAAACCAGTGATTTAAAGTTGCCTGAGCGCCACATCTTCTGTCAAAAGAGACGACTTCTTTTGCCCCTACTTGTTATGTATGGGCAATATTTTGTTGACAAGTAAACCCACACAAAGCATTGTGCTAGTTATCAGATGTTTACATGGAAAGGCATTATAATTGTTTTGCTGACAAAGCTGAGTATGTTGACTTGACCAGCCACCTGATTTAGTCTCCTCAATGGTAGCGGACGGGGCATTGTCAGTTTCCTGCCCCTTTTAACTCCTTCCCTCTCCTCTCTCCTTATTTCAGTAGTAAGTTAAGCGCTACCACACTCGCAATGGTTTATGTCGGTCACGAGTGTGGAATCTGTGTGATCGTTTGAACATACTACTAATAAGTCCACTAACATACCCGAAAGCTATGACGTCCCATGGGCAATTGGAAGGTGGAATTGGAGATGTCAGTTTCTGTAGAAGCCATACGAGCGTACCATGAGGGTAGACGTCTGAAAACGCACGGTGTTTTGGCTGATTCGTGGTCGTGGTTGATCCCCAGGTGTTTGTTCTTGCCAACCATAGCGGCTGCTCTTTGAAAACGACGTAGAGCTACATCGGATGGATGCAAGTGCGAAGTTATAACACCACTGTAAATCGGTGAATCAACTTCAAAATTCAAAAATCATCCAACATAAGGCCAGTTGAGTGTAACATTAGGGAAGCGCACTATCTAAGTCTTCACAACACCTTCAACCAAGTGGGCATTTATGTTAGCAAAACTTCCTGTTCTCCACCAGGCCTCGACAGGAAGGTCAAAATCTCGTTTACCCCAAATCTGATAGAGGGGATTGCGAGTGGGATGTTTGGGTTGAAGAGGAGTCACACCTCCCAATTAATTTCACAAGACCACTGAGTTAGTTACTTTAGGTCCTTTTAAAGAGCCAATGCGTGCACTGCCCCCTAAAAGTTGCCATAAGGGCTTTTTTTTTGTTTTCAAGTCTAAAAATATCAACCCACATTTGCCAGGCTAAAAATGGAATAGTCGTTGCCGCTGCACAGTGAGTAATCAACTCTTCTTCCAAAAATAAGCTCATTTACCATGGTGAAAAGGTGAGACTTCGTGACCTAAATGCATGCTTTTTCAGCTATGGCCACGACCTTAAAGCAACTCATGCGAGCTAAATAAACCACAGGAGACACTACACAAATGCCCGGAGCGGATTGAGAAAGTACGGAGGTTACCTGCTTGAGGCATGAGAATTGTGTCGCATCAGGGAAAATCGTATAACCCTGTGACGCTTTTTAAACTTCACTGGTTAATTTAACAATCGCAGCGTGTTGACAGTTGTCAATGTCACAGCGTTGGGGGAAATCTTGTCAGTTGCTTTCGTCTGGCAGATCCATTAGTTAGGCAGGGTAGCCACTCATACGTCAACGTTGCTCAGTGAAAGGCGTGCTTTGGAAGGGAAGTCCGCTTTTTGGCAGGGATACTCATTACAAGAACTGACATTTTCTCGTCCGAATAAGCCAGAAGTTGACACTCTCCAGCCAAGGGTGAGGTCGTGCAAGAAAGCATCAGTAAGACACCTGAATCCGTCCTAAATGGCAGCCCACAGACCTGGCAGTGATCAGGCCGCATCAAAGTTGCCTCCGAGGCGTTTTCGTCCCTTTAAAAGGTCTTTAAATGTGGCCCGCCCAATTTATAAACTTATTCCAGTTTGATTTGGCAAATTTGATTGAAAGATTTCTCAAAAATTGCCACAAAGTCTTAAAAGACATTCTAAATGGCAGAATTAGGAGGGGAATTATGCAGTGAACTAACAATGGGTCAGAATTGCTTCTTCAATGGCAAATGTCTCACTTTTGTTTTCTAATTTCAATCTTTCCATTAAGACACGGTTTAACTGCGTAAATGTAATATGCCAGACATCAACTGTGTGCTCCTTTTCTCGGGCAAGGCATCCAATTCCTTCTTCCTTGGAAGCAGTAAAATGGTGGGTGAATTTGATTCCGAGGAGAGGCCAACTGTTCGCCCCCTATGTGCTACTCCAGCGAGTTTTCCAAGTTAGTGGGATGGAAGTACGCCTCCCATGAGAGGACGCACTATGGAGGGAGTGCGAATTTCCTCTCCCAGCTAATTCCAGACAGCTAACTTAAAGTTACCGTTGCTGAGATGTGGGAAGGGCGCGGATTAATGGGGCTTTAAAGGGTTCACTCCCTTGTCAGATCCAAAGGCAGATTAACGTGCGAGTTGAAGGCGAACGAGGGGGTGAGATGATGCAAAGCGGACGTGATGTGTTGCCCATTCCGCGTCCACATTAATGATATGAACATAAATAGGCTGCTCTGTCCTTTTATAGGCGCTAACAGCGATTCGGCCACTGAAAGTTGACTTGGCGACACTTAATTTAAGGCGCTACTTTAAAGGCAAACCTATAGTGGCGCTGGCTTCTTGTAGGGCTCTAACCAACGAGTTGTTAGCTCCTTGCTTCGAACTTTTGCTGGCCAACGTCAACAGAACTGGTGAAGGAAAGGAGTTGGGTTTGATGGGAATTAACAAACGCACAAAGTCTTGGTGGAACTATCTGGGTCATGTTTTGGTGCTGTCATTGAATCTCAAGGTTCCACGCGGTTTTAAACGGCACCACACTGATGCGACGATACCGAAGTGATTAAGAAGGTGGAGGAGAGGCGAACAGGGCGACTTCTGCCCGTTTGGCAATGTTGAAGGCGACTGATGACAGGGCAGTAGAAGTGATTACCTTGTCTGTGCCTAACAAACACTTTTTTGCACGAAAAAAGACATTCGCCTCTTACAACGAAGCAAAGTTGATAGAAAACGGGATAGGCGAAGGTGAAGTTGAACGGAAATGTGAAGTGAAACCAGCCAACTGAAATGTGGGTGGGAAAAGAACGGGGAAATGATGCTATCGTAGTCAACATGATTGACACATTCTCCAATGCAAAAAAAATTATTAAACAAAAAGAGGAAGCAATTTTTCTCCCCATTTTTTAAGCCCCATCACCACTTCATCACCGAATGGCCCGGGATCGAAACAATAACTCTTGTTCCACATACTTTTAAAAGCAACTAAATAATTCGTACCTCAATTTATGATGCTGGGAGGCAAAAACGACTAGCAGAAGCTTACTTTTATGCCTAAGTTGACATTGAGTGGCAACGGGTTTGAACACTTACATACACGAAAGCATGTTGTAGAGGAGGGCAAAATGTGTGGGGATATAATAACTGCCGACGGCGCCATTATTCCCTTTAAAACGTTCCGAGTGTTTGATGGAGGCAGAGGGAGGCTACGAAAGTGCCCAAATCAAAGGAGCCGACTCCGTTGTAAGCTTGTAATTAATTAAACATTCTTAGTAAATTAGACAGCCAAATTAATCAAATGGGAAATGAAGTGAGACCTCAATTCTGTAATCTCTCGATGGGTTTCTGTGGGAGAGAGCTGAACCGGTTGCATGTTACTAAGTAATTCCCCCAAATGATAGGGAGAAAGTTGGGCGAAAAAGTTTGCAGCGGAAATGGACTAGGTGTTTGGAGTTTTGGTAGAAACACGCAATCCAACCATGTTTTCTTAAAGGACTTGGCCATAATCTAGGCAGGAATAAACTTGGCATCCCTCCCTTCTTGGGCAATAAATCCTGCAATATATGCTGCTTTTCGTTTTCTAAATTGATATTTAAGTAAGTAAAAACTGCTCCATCCCTTTTTAATCAAGAGGGTTTAGAGAATTTGATTTACAGGGAACACAATCTTGCCATACGGTACTGAATTTAACTTGCCTACTTTGTAAAGATAACGGACTTATCATCATGCTTTGAATGAGCTTATCCACCTGTCTAAATAGTAAAAACGAGCGTGTTTGTTAGACGTCTGAATGGGAAACACCAATATGTTACTTCACACCTAATCATGGGTAAAATTTCCTTGATTTGTGCATATCCGGGTACAGAGACCGCTTTGAGGGCAGTGTGCTAATTTAAGGAGGTGTTTTAGGAATGATCAGGGAATTTGTAAAAGATGAGCCATTGGATGAGAGGAATTGCCGGCAGGATATTAATTTTTAAACAATTGCTACTATTTTAATATCAGTAGTTCATTCATTAATTAGGGAATTTACCAACGTATTGCATTTCAGCTTTTATAAATCTATGCATTTTTGTACCAAAGCACTGCACTTTTCTTTCAAGTGTTTCATGAGATTGCATACCTTCTGCTACACTTAAATTTTGGTAGTGTTATAGGAATTGTCTATTTTTGATTAGGATAAAGCGACTCAGCATAACCTTTGCAAGGATTCATAAATCACTGTTAACCCTCTTTGTGCAGAGAAAGTTTAACAATGTGTTTAGCAAATTTTGTTGGTCCGAGAATAGCTGATTCTTAAGCGGACCATTCCAGCCTCCTGTGCAATGGCCGCTACGCAGATCGTACCGGTTAGCAGCATGCACGTGGAACAGACCCACTAGTTATATCAAATGGACGGATTTTTTGGACTCACTGAATGCATAAGACAACAGACAAAGTGTGCAGTTGCACTTGATTTGTGTCGGATTTGAGTGCATGCACAAGAGCCATACATGTTGGTCCTGAAGCGGAGTCCTGTGGCAAGATGGCAATCGCAGTGGATACATCACTCAGTCAAGATTCGCGATTAAAGTCACAAGTCAGAGCTGCGGGATCATTTATCCGAAGGACAAAATGTGCTCTTTAATTAGAAAAAAAAATTATTTCACAATCTACTTTGATTGTGACCTCAATTGAGTTCATTTGCCCACACAAAATAAACCTTCATTTTGGGTAAGGACCCTCTACTCGTAAGCTGGGTGGCCTTGTGGACGAATAAATGCTTGTTTGTCAAAGAGAAAGGAAAGGCAAGAGCCGAGAATTGTGGGTGGACGTTTTTCTTAATGAAACGGTAACTCATTATGTGAATGAGGATCTCTTGCTTGGATGCGCTCTGGAATTGGAGCAGTGGACCATGAAAATGATTAGCGCAACCTATGGAACAGCTGTATGAAAGATTTCTGCCTTGGCGATTGCCCACGCTCTGGTGCACGAAACTTTAGTGTCGAGGGGACTAGTACGCGACTGCTAGTTGAAGAGCAAAAAACCAGACATGCAAGTAAGAGTTTTAAGTCACTGATGCTGATTGTGCCCTAAAACGATATGGAGGCGGTAGCGTCCGCCTCTCTGCAAATTCCCCGATTTGCGATATTTCCAAGACCTAATTAACCCACAGGTTCTTAATTCGAGGAATGTGGAATCTGGAGGCGGTTGAGTACCTGTTTCCTTTGACAGAGACGGTTTCGTTGTGACCTAAACCGAAGATACTTCTCTTGACCGTCTCATGAGATTCTGCTGTGCCACTAGGAGGATTTTACGTTCAAAGTTAGCCTTCAAAAGACCATCCGGACCAGCATTAAAAGCCAAGGATGATATGAGGGACGGATTTCTCTTTGTCTTCAACTTATTTACAAATATAAATTATTTTAATGAACTCTCATGAAGGAAACAGGCGGACTGACCGATCGAGTAAAATTTGGGGAAGATCTCTTGCCAAGACGTTTAGTTTTTAATGAATTACTTTGCGTGCTTCGCATCAGTTGTCAAAAGTGGATGCTTTACCAAAAAATTTGTGCACTAGGAAGGCAGCAAAATGGACAAACCGTAATTTTCATCGACCTTTCGGAGCTCGGCTCCCTCGTTCATTCTCATTTCGCTCTCCTCCTCTCCATCCCACTGGAAAAAAAAGAAAGTGTTCTTATCAAAATCCTGTTAGGCGCTCATTTTAAAAAAAAGCAAATGGAGCTCCGATTTCATTTTGATTGCAATCCAGGGTTCAAAGGAAAAAAGAAATCAACAAACTAAAAGCTTTTTAATGTCTCTGGAAAACGAATCCTGAAAAACATTTCCTAAAGTCAAGAACAAAATGCTTCGAAGGTAAGAAGTTAAGTTAATCTTGCGTCACGTAAAACATGGATTAAATAGGTGGAGGTAGGATTCTGCCCGAAATACTACTTAAATTCCACTTTGTTAGTAGCATGGAGCTAGTTGTATAAGCCTAAATAGGGAGTCGACAAAACCTAAATAAAATGCGCATTAACGTCTAGCTCTATTGACAAATTGAAGCAAATTTTTGTAAAGAACTTCTCATGTTCCCTATGCAACTCAGAGGCTAGAAAGTGCAAGTTTCTGTGTTTACTGTGACAAAGAAGTGGCGCGCGCGTTCTGCTTTAGTTCAGGTCATTCCATAGTTGAAAACAAAACCAGAAGTGCATAAATACAACTGTGACTTTGCCTTTCCAATCACTCAGGTATTGTTAGTCCATTTTGGGTAGACCCCACTACTTCCCTTCGCCGCCCACTCACCATTGCAGCCGTCATGACACGTAGTTGTTTGTCCGACCACTCACTCATTTGCCCACTACTCCTAGTCATCACCACTTCTCCTTTATCCTCCTAAACAATCTGTTGCAAGCCATTCGGCTTCGTTCCATCCATGCCCTTATCCGTCTTTTCACCCTTTCAACTGTCCATCCCTCATTGTGAACACCTTTGTCCGTTCCCCGATTTACCCATCAGTTTGTGTCCTCCCACCCCATCCTCTATCTACCGGTCTCGAGGTCGTTAGGACTCCTATTGCCATCAAACAACCGCGGAGGTGGCCCATACCAGCATTTCATTCCGTCTTAATTTTATTTTCTGAGTAGCAGTCTACCAACACCCTCCACAAATCCATCAGACTGCGTTAAAGTCGAGTAGCATTGTTTTACTAAGAATTTTAATCCATTTGGGATTTCTTCAGCAGTGTGTTTCCTCGCTCTTATCTTTTATCTGGCCAGGTGGTTTGAGTCGCAGGCCTTTATTTACAAGAAAAAATTATGACCGTCGAGGATAGGAGACACGTAATTGCTCTCCAACGGGTCCATCGCACCAGCCTCGGAATTCAGGCCATTCGCAAGATAGTATTAGGGTGAGAAATAACGCCGAGTGCTTAAATTTTAGTTTCTCACCTCCTCTTCCAACCCCAAATCCTCGTTGTTAAATCAGTGGGAACGAGAAGTGGGTTCTCATCGTCCAATTTCATTTCTTCCCTTGTGGTGGCACAAATGATCGGTTTCACGACTACCTCAGCTGCATGAGAAACCTTGTGAGAGACTTATAATACGAGAGGAGGAGAGAAGACGACACTTCAAAGGTGCAGGAGGAGACTTTGTACCGGAAACGGCTTTTATTACCCCTCAGGCCTCCCATTGTTCATCAAGGCAGCGCCCACCTGTGCCTCCGGCCTCTGCCGCCCTCTGTTTGCCCAGGGGCAGGTAATTTCACACGCCTCTATCACCTCACATCTTGAAGGGTAAATCACTCGCGAAATAACTAACAAACCATAAACTGTCGGGCGTAAATAACCCAAAATTACCTCCTTCTCCTCCTCCTTCTCTAAGTACCTTAATTTCGTGTAAAAGACGCATCTTCTTGGCTGCATTGACAAGAACATCCACTTTTTACAATTTTGGGAAAAGAGCAGTGGAGGAACAATTGAACTTGCTCTCTTGTTCATTTCCCCTACTCCTCTTCCCCACAAAGGGACAATAAATCGACAAGACAAACTTTTCTGTCAAAAATTCTGGTAGGATTGGCTGATTGGTTAAAAATAATGCAAACGTTATCTGAATTTAAAAGAAAAAAATACAAGCAGGAAGGCGTCCTTTTTGGGTAAAATACTAAGGCAAAGAGCCAAAATGTCCACCTCGGGATTGGGGCAATTGGGCAAACAAGTGCCGCCGAAAAGTCTAGCCATAAAATTGCGTCAGAGTTATGTGTGTGTGTACACACACACACACACACACACAATTGGTGGATCAATCGGTTGCTCTCAATCTCCCACGACTTTAGCCTCCACGCTGGTGGCAATGGCTGCCTTGAACTTGCCTGCCACCTGGCCCGTCTGCTCGTTCAGAGTAGGTCCACTCCCAGACTGCTGTGGCTTATCACATCCGCCCAGAAGGTTAAAAAATTTAATTTTGATGGCTAAATGAAGCGCTGAGAGGCTTCATAGTGGATGTGCACACTTTGAGTAGTTAAACCGAGCCAATTGAGGAGATATTGAAGGTTTTGGGGGTAGTAAACAAAATTTGTGTGGGCAAAAAGATTATAAAGTGTACAGATTTGGGAGCCCATCATGTGCAAGGACAGCACCAGCTTAAAAAGTGGCTGGGATGCATGAAAGTGGCTTTTGGACACGACGACCCCTAACTGACTGACCGATTGCCTTATCACTAAATCAGCCAGGACAGTCGCAGGACGAGTAGGCGAAATGTCAAATGCTAGCATCATAGCTGAAGCATAAGGGGATAGTAAAGTGGATTGCAAAGGCTTCAGAGCTCCCAGTATTTCAGGCTCAAGCGATCCGTCTAACACCGTTTCTGATAATTTTGTGTGGTTTTAAATGATGACATCATTAGCGGTAAGAATAGTATTCCTTCCAATTCATCCAATTTTCCATCCAACTCTGATTGCTCTTTGTGTACTGGAAAGATTGTTTGGTTCCCTTCTAAATTGGCACAGAGCTGTCAGTACTACTGATTTCTATCAGCGACCTCGAGGGCAGCCGAGTCGAATGAGCCATGTGGATTGCCCAGAAAGAGGATGCGACGGAATTTTCTCGTGATGCGCAAGGAAGTAGGCAGGAAAGCGCATACACAATAGGCATTTCGTTTTGTTTACTTAGATGTGAGCTGATACGTCTTGTCAACTACAAGTTGATGCGCTACTGTCCAAGACAGACAGAAAAAAAATGTACTGAACAACTCCTCCAAAGTTACGCATGAAGTTGCAAGAAATTATTCATGGAAAAAGTCACGTAGCATGTCAAGTTCCATTTCCAAAGCAGTTTGCAGTGGTCAAATTTTAAACTTTATTTTCACATGACAAATTCAATTCCGTTGAGTAATTTGTTTAAGAATTTGAACCAACTTTTAAACTTCATCCACTGCACAAAGGTTTACTGCTCTTAGTAAGGATGGGGTGTAGTCAGTACACTTTTCTGATTCGCCTACTTGACTGAAACTGAGGTTAGTACAGAATAGAGGCGACCACCTTGACTGTGACCCCAGTCTCCATCACCGAGCGCACCCATCGACGATCCCATCGAATGTTGTGTGATAGAAATCGGCCCTTCTCCTTTAGTTCGCAATGCCGAGCTCGGTGTTGCTGTTTTGTTGCTTCTCAAGAGGGTCACACACACACCAAAGAACTCGAGGATGTTCGCAATTACTTCTCCTCACCTTCTAGCCCACTTAATCCCGGCAAAATTTGGAATAATAAACTCCTTCCTTCTGTTTTTACTTTTCTTTGACAAGCAATAATGGCATAGTTGAGGGAGATAACTCTTGACTGCTTAATGTGTGTAGCACTACCCACAGAGGTAGTGACTAAAAATAAACTTTGCCACATGTTGCTGTTTGACCATTAATAACTATCCACAATTCCCCCTCAAATCCACTTCTCCACTTTTAATAGCACAGTCATGCCTCATTCCCTCCACTTCAACAGGCAGCACCGTCTTCATTGCCTATTTTTAGAGCCCCTCCCAACGTCTAATGGAATCGCAAACCTCTCTGTCTCCCTCAGGAGAACTAGGTGGGTGCACAAAAGTGGGCTAGAGGAATGAAATGCCTCAGCATAAGTAATTTTGTGGATGTTTAAGGTGGTGATAAGTTGTAAAGATTAGGCAGGCTGCTTATCTCAACGTTTTCGAGAGGAAGGATCTTCGTGGAAAAAGGAGAGGGCTTAACACCACCATCGAACAACTCTTTAATAACCGCTTTAGTGAGAGAGAATTGTGGTTCAGTGATGCTTACTGTGTTGTGACTTTGACGTTTTCAAGTTGGAAGGCTGGAATTTTCTTTAGATTTGTGAGGAATCAAGCATGAACTGAAACCTTTCGGTTGTCAGTAAAGATCGTTCTGTTGGCTGAATGGAGCTTGAAGTGATTTGATTTGATCAGTGGGACAGCGTTTTACTGTCTCGCATCTTACAGCCACACTCTCATCGCAAAGTCATCCTTGACACGGATGGATCTGGTGAGTGTACTGATGTTGGCGCCTCGTTTGCGAAACGATGGAGTAGCGCACGAGTCTACCTCTCAACAATGACTTGGCTGATGAGGCATTTGGAGATGGACTGCCCTTTTGAGAGCTCCTCTACTTCTCAATGGAATCGAGGTGCATGTCACTTTCGATAAGGCGAGCTTGGAATGAAGGGCTCTGGGACAGCCTTCAGTAGTGTTTAACGTGAGTGATGCAAGGACCTGTGTTGAGTCTTTCATCATCTGACAGTCAGGAAGGCTAAATAAAGCAGTGAATTATCCAGAGCGCTCTCGATTGTTTACTGATTAAATGGTGAATTTCCAGGCGAACTGAGGTCTCACTTCTTCCCTCAGGAGACTTTCGAAGGCGCTCTTAACTACAAATTGTTTGCATTCTTGTTGAAATCTACTCAATAAAATCTTGCCGTGTAGACGAATCACCGACCTGCATTTTAGGTGTTTTTTTTTCACCTTTCCTTTTGCCTAATTTGTTTAAATTACCGATGCCTTCATCATTGAGCAGTGCTGATGTCAACCGACACTGGAGATCCCACTTTGAGTGAGGGTTTTTTTTCCTCTCACATGGATAAGGAGGTTTGGATTGAGGGAATTTTTCTGCTAGCCTTGTTAAGCTACCCTCAACAAGGAGGTCTTTTGAATGCCAGCACACAGCTAGACAATCTAGTTTCTTTTTCTCAGTTAAGCCCGATTTTTGAAGCGTGGACAGGTTTGTGGAAAGTATCGCTGTTACGAGGGATGAGACGTTGTAGAGGATTCATGAATTGAAGGAGGAAAGGTCCATTCTAGCTAGTAATGCAGCTCCCTTCACCCCGTCCTAGATCGTCAAAACTTGCACTAAGTTCGCCTCCAGAGTGCATGAAATATCGTTTTCGAAGGTCAAGTAATACCAATTCAGCATTCATCAATGGAATTCGTACTGTCAAGCTGATGAATAGATTGACCCTTTATTCCCATGCCACGAGATCATCCAGTCACATTGGCGGTTATTAACTATCCGGATGGTCAAATTAGCTGAAGGGTTCTGAGTGGTAGCATCATTCATAAGTTTGACAAATGCTGTTAACGTAGTTGGTTCACACCCCAAGGCCCGCCATGCTGACCAGTCCTACCCTTGGGAAGTCACAACTGTTCAGATCTCTTGTATCTGCGAGGCGGCTACTGTATCGTTTATGTTCAGTCGCCAAAGCCTATCCCTAGTGTAACAAACACCACAATCCTAGTGAGTGTCCCATTGACCATGTGTTTACTGTTTGGAAGAAGCTTGGAGGCATCAGAGTCAGAGGCCTGGAAGGCCACCGTTTACCTCATCCACCATTGTATCCACTAAACCGTTCAAAAGGCTACGCCGTAGTACTGGAGGCCATGTTGAGGCATAAAATTCCTGCTTATGTGAGGGATACACAGTCTGACATTGTCTGTCTGTAACCTACACGGCAAATTAGTTCCCTGTGCCTCTCAGATGGCGGCTTTAACCCAACATCGGCCGGTAGTTTAATATCAGCCAAGCTGATCCTTCAGGAAGGAAGTCGAGATTAACCAAATCCGGGTTCTGATTGACCCTGGCGATTCGGTGGCCGACTGTCGCCAAACCAGCAATTCTACTAGGAGCGACCTCGTGGACATTCCGTGCTTGAACCTGACAGGAGTGGTTTAAGATTCCGCTAGTTGCCTAATACTGACTTTCAACCGTTTAAAGCTACTTCATGCCTTGCCTTGCAAGTAAACCGCTTGATGTCACACGCCCAAACGTGTTAGTTGGATGCTCAGTCTAGCGAAACGAGCTTTTGATGTTGACTGGCCTGGGCGTTGAGTGGGACACTGTTTCAGACCATTTACTTAAATTGTAACGATTATTATGACAGTTAAAGTTCTTGCGTCATCAAAGTCACTTTATCTCAAAGAGAATCTTTCACCAAACCAATTTTAGGGAAGTGCGCATTTAGTGCAAGCAGGCACAAAAGAAATCTTTCTGTGTCGCAAGAAAATCAACCGCTTTCCATTGGTTTGTCCTCATGATAAGGAATGTGCTCCATGTCTTGCAAAGTGCATCACAAGCCATCGAGGTCAACAGATACGCATATTTAGTAAAAAAACTAATAATCACGTCATTTTATTTAGGAAATACTTGATTTTTTTGCAAAAAATAACACTGGTTCTTGAATGAATCAAAATAACGAATCTAAATTCGGTGAGAAAAGTACTCAGTGAGTAGTTATGTTCATTGGTACGGAAAATATTAAAAAAGATTTTTCGTGTTTATTTACTCTGAGGAGAAAAGAAAAAAAAATTATTTGACCATCACCACAGTTGAACAGAGGACTCACCGTTCGTGAATGGTCCGAGGAGCGATGTCTGGGGTGACAGGGTTGAGTGGACTCCTCCATTTTGCATGATGTGAGAAGTGCAGAAGTGGATTCGCAGTCTTCGGTGTGAACTTTTTCTTAAGCTAAGTCCTTTCAACCAACTCGTGGCGCGGTTCGAAATCAGCCCCGACGTCGACCAATCAGGCGCGAGGCGACGCTGATTGGTCCATTCCCGCCTTTTTGCTGGTGGGTGCCTGGGGTCCACCCTAGACGGGATGGCGACTCATTCCCTCGACAGGGTCACTTTGCCACCCAAAAAACTGTCTGAATTTTCGATAATTTGAACAACGATTTGAAATTCTTTTAAAGTGTGGGGAGTAAGTCAATCAGTCGCGTGGATTCCCCTGTAAAAGTATCAACAAACGATTCATTTTTACAGAAAATAGGTGCTTAACTAATAATTTTAAAGCATCTGTAGGAAAAATAAAGTTATGTTGGTTAATTAATGACTGCGTCCTTTCTCTGTAGTAGGAGATAATGAAACCAAAAAAGGTCAAGTCATCTAAGGTAGGTTTACAAATGAAAAAAAGGCTGTTGTGTGGGGTAGAAGAAAATGCGTGCCTAAAGTTTAATGAAGCTGTGTTCATGTCATCGGTGCTGATGAACTTTCAACACTTGTTCGCGTTGCCATGGCAAATGTGTTGCGGCTCACTTCCTTTTAAAAGTCGGCAGCAGTGAGCTGGAGCAGGCGAAATAGTGATGTTAAAAGCGGAGACGAAGACCGGATGTACCTTTGTGTTACGCCATCACGTATTGGCCTTGCGGTTCGAAAAAATTTCCTGCAACTATTCCTTTTTCTCCCCTACGATACTTTCTTGATTGGTTTTTATCAGGGTGGTTGGGTGGAGGACAAGCCATTGCAACTCTCCTGACCACTGTCGCAATTGGCGTCGCAGGTGAGCGGTTTCCGACATCGTTGAAGAGAACGCAACTGTGCGATGGAGTGGTGTTTGTTTGAAATGTGTTTCCGTTCCGTCATTTCCGTTGTTGCCTGAATTGGAAATGGACTTTCATTCTTAGTCTCCCACTCCTTCTGAGTGCTGTTTCTAAACCTCAGAGTCTTAATTTAGTTAAAGGCAATCAAATGAAGCTTGCCAAAAAATTCGTTGCCAGTTTCGGGTAAAATGAGAGGTTGTCATTTGTGAAATCAATTATGCATCAGGTGGAGGGCGATGCTTCAGTCATCTACGCATCTACGGAACGACGATCAGAATTTGGAGGCAGCTGCAATGTGTTGTCAATCTGGAGCACGCAAATCAGAATAAATCGCTGTTCCAGAGCATGTCACATTTCCCATTAATCAAATGAGCTTATGGTGCGAGAACACTGACTGTCTATAACTGCTCAATTCGAGGGAAAAAAGTGCTGTGACCTACAGAAAGCTTTGCCTTACTATAACTGGTCAGACTGAAAAACTATTCTGTTGACTTGGCGTAGTTTTCAAGCTTCAGCAAATTGATGTGCTTTAAACACTTCCGGTGTTGGAACCGTTTATCGCAGCTGCCAAAATGACCATAAAATGGGGTGGAAGGTAGTCTACGCATCTAGCGTCTCTGTTTGTAGTTTAAGAGACACATTGATGGGCGTAGTTATGGGAGGTGGGGATATAATTGGGCACAATTCTAAGCAAATCTGTTCCTTTTGAAGTAGTCATGCATTGCTCGGTCGTGAGGACCATTTGAGAGGTATTTCAATGCAATCCTTGTGGAAGAAGCCAGAGAGCCTTCATTCTTAACGTCAAAAAATGAGATACCTTCTGGTATTTTAATTGGCCTACGCAACAACATTTCAACAAAGGTAGCGCTAGAAAAGCGTACAACACACCACCAGGCTATAATACACATCTTGAGTGTTTCAAAAGATCTTACAAACACTTTAGCTAAAAAGTGCTTAAGATTTACTGTATCTTGCCAGCTGTTATGGTGCAGAAATCAAAACTAAGTATTTACCAAAATTTTACGCCACCACATCCCTTTTGTTTCGAGTCCTAATCAGTGACCCTTGTATCCAGGGTTGCAACTTGGTCTGACCATATTTGCACATGACTAACACTAATGCATGAAAAGTTGATCTCCGAATTCACAATAAAATGTGTCAATTGAAAGGAGCATTTTGGTGTCCGCCAAAAAGGGTATTTGATGACTAAAATTTTAGTCTTTGGAAAGAAAACCACGATCACATTAGCTGACTGTCACTACACTGCATCTAAAAATTGTAGTGATTACAACTTTATCAAAATAACCATTTTTGTAACATAATTGTCACATTTGGATTAAATGTTAATTGTTGTACGTTGCATTGTATCTTTAACATTGCAAAGCTAAATTTTTTTGGGGGATAGAATGCTAGGGACCTTTAAAAAACCTTATCTGACGCTCCTAACCATCATAAAATGTGCACGCTAAGTAAATTTCAAGGTCAATGCTTCAAGAAATTAAAAGTACCACATTTGAAATGGTGTGTTTGAGGATTAGGGCAAATTTTACGTGGTTGGCCCGTTAGCCTGCTGTCTGTCATATTGAACCCATGTAGGATGCGACCGAGTCAATCAAAAGAAGCTACGTCGTTTATGAATTCTACCTGCGCCTCCCAAAATTCTTTGTTTCTTTCTGATACTGCGCTTTCTCTAAGTCGGTCTTTGAAGTCACTCAGCGGGCTTGGTAAGCCAGAATCCGCAGTTCAACGACTCAGTCCCTGTATTGAAAACCTCACTAAAGCTATTGGAATGATTATCAACTTCAAGGTTTGCATTACCTTACCCTCTAGTTTCTGTTCTTACCAATCCGTATAGTTTTGTCCTATTTTTTTCCTAGGACGATGCCTATGCAGCAGCAGCTAACGTCCCAAAGTTGACGCGTCTCCTTGATCCAAATTCATCGACTCCAGAGAATCATTACAATGCCTGCGTCATCTTGCATAAGCTTTCTGAAAAGGAAGCGTCTCGAAATAGCCTAGCTTACTATCCCCAGGTGAGCTTCGTTTTGTTTTAGCATCACTTCCAGTGTTGGAATTGGATAACCATAGTACTACCTTCCCTTCTCCTTTATTAGGTAATTGAGAGTTTGGTACACTTGCTTCAGACAACACAGGATATCAATACACAAACAGAGGCAGTGCTGGCTTTGCGCAAACTTTGCTATGCTAAGCCGGCGATCTCTGCAGTGCGTAATGCTCTTTCCACCCCTAATCTTGTTGATCTATTGAGGTATGTAATTGTTCGTATTGTTACTCTTAGTTTTCTCCAAGGAAGCAGTGTGTAGACATTTGGGAGGCGCGTTTTAGCGCTGAATTGTGTTTTACATTGAGAGCACCTTATTTATCACTATGCCTCGTAGAAAAGCTTATTTCAATACGAGATTTGAAGTTGACGCTTGGAAATTTTTAAGTCTTGAGGCATACAGGGAAATTGTTTACCCAGAATTTTATTGACGGTCACAGTGTCTGGCTTGATTTTTTTGGAACTTGGTATCAATTGGCATAATCCGTAAAAGTCTCTTGATTGGTCCGTGTACAGCTTTTTTCGATCAAAGTAACCATCAGAACTCTTCCATTCACTACCTAGTCACCCATCGGAGACGATTTTCCTCACGTCCCTGTCTATCCTGCATCGGCAGATGCTTTTACTGCCGGATACGACTCGACCGGAGGTGAAGGAGTGCGGCGGACCCGTCCAGCTAGTCAGCCTTCTCACTCCCGAGAAGATTTCAGATCCTGCCTGGTTGACAGTCTGTGCTGATGCCATTCGCATGACTGCCTATGAGGACGCTGAAACGAAGGTAGGTGGTCTGGCCTATTCTAATTCTTGCTCCTTCGATTGTGGGAACACCTAGTATCCGCCCACTAGAACAGAACCTGATTATGTATGGGTGCTTTCCTCCAGTGCGCGTTCTTTCGATGATTCACCCGGATTTGTGAGATCCAGTCTGATTTAAATTATCCGAAAATCACTCACATAAACGCGGAGAAAATAAAAATCTACACCTTTATTCAAACAAATTTCGTTTATTTATCACGTTTTAAATATTCTAGCGTGTTTGATAATTCTTTAGGCACACTCCTGTGCGATTTTTTTGATCGTACTTAAAAAGTGTGCACTTTTCTCCAGAGAAGTTATTGTGTTCTTGCGTTTTTAAGTACTTGTTGATACAAAACCTTGGATATGACTGATGGGAATGAAAGATGCATTGTCTTTTGATCTCTGACGCGATAAGTTGCCTTTGTTTAAGGCACTCAAGTCGTCTCTGTACCTCCACTAACTTAAACACTTGTGGTGCTCTTGGCAAATGCCAAAATAAATCTTCTTTTTATGAAAATCTTTGCACCTTGTACGCTGAGAAAACACTGACGAAACTGTATCTTCTAGCTTTAATTCAGTTGAGGAGCTGCTTTTTAAGTGCCTATTTGTGTGGCCAATTCTCTCTTGATACCAATGAGAGATCCATGCTTGGAGGTGCTGAGGATATGGCTATGTTCCATGGACAAATGTTGATGCATTTTGATCAACACCGTTTTCTATTGAAGCAGAGGGTTCACTGCGACTGCTGATTCTGTAAGATACAGTGCCAGTGGTGCCATTCCCAATTTGAACTTGCCGATTATAATGCAAGGAGTGAAGGGGGTGGGAGGGTGTGAGCTAATCTCATAACATTGTGAAGCATTGTGAGAGAATGCGGGATTCAAAAACCACTGAAATGTTGAGACCAAGCACTGTCGTCCGCCTTTGTTGTCAAAGGGAATCGCATCAGATAAATGTCCCTTGTAAGCCCTTCTTTTGCTAGTGTGTCTCCTGGTGTATTCCTCGGAAAGGTTTGTCTTGCTAAAACAAACAGCAGTTGTTTTCATTTTAAGCCTTTTTTCTTCTACTTCAACGGGTTTTTTTAATGCCGGTAAACCAACCACTGTTTGGGCATGATTTTTCTATAAAATTATTTAATTTTAACTGTCCAATATCAAGTAGCAGTGAGACAAGGCATTGGAGCGCCTTTTTGGCTCAGTCGTAACGACGCAAGTCCTCACATAACCGCAAAAAATTTGCATGCACGCGCACGTGAGTGCGTGAACGCAAAGGCAGTGTTTAAATTTTTGCTGCAGTGAATTCCGTCCGCTCACGCACACAATGCACGTTTAAGTTGCGTGCCTCACCCAACTCTTCCTCATCTCCGTGCATAGTCCACACGCCAAGTCACCTGCTCTTCGACTCACCCTGACAGTGGCCTGGCTGTTGGAAATTACCCGCTACTTAAATTAAATCAGTAATGTGTGTTTTACAACGGTCCAGATTATGATATCAACCTCGTGTTTCAAAATCACGTCAAGCCTTGCCATTTATTCATTCGACAACTGTGTTATTTAAAACTTATGATATTTTGAGATACTTGCCCCCGAAAATTCTATCTTGCAGTTTTCACTCCCTCCTAATAGTCTTTTTTGCCTTGATTTCAGCTCATTCTGCTGGATTGCGACATTGCAGAGAAAATTGTCTACCTCTTGAATACGGGCCCAAAAAATGAGAAATTGCAACACGCACTCGCGCGTCTCGTCAAAGTTCTTAGTGTTTCAACAGAATGCAAACAGGGCTTAGTGGAGGCTGGTGCTGTTCAGGTTTGTGTAATGGAGGAGACACTACCCAAGTCATACTTACACATTTAATTGATATACTTCACCGTTGCAGGCGTTAACTCAACTCCTCAATTCTAAGCACAATTCCCTTATTCTGGAAACACTCTGGGGCCTGCGAAATCTGAGTGATCAAGCCTTTCATTTGACGGATACTAGAGACCTTCTGAAACTTCTTGTACCCCTGGTCTCCTCATCTGTCGAACACATTGCGATTTGTTCAATTGGATGTCTTTGCAATCTCACTTGTCAAAATGCCACTAATAAGGCCACTCTCATTGAGATAGGTGAGGATGGCGAAAGAATGCATGCGTTGAGTTTATTTCGATAAAAGTGTTGTTCACCTTTCCTTTGTGGATATTGTAGATGGCGTTCGGGCATTGTGTAGGTGTCTGACGGCCTTCTTAAACCGTGATGAGGTCACCGAACCTGTCTGTTCTGCCCTGCGGAACCTAACCCACCAGAATGAACACGCATCGCTTGCCATACGACAGGTAACTCTTGTTTTTTGTTTACCCATCTAAAGATCCAAAGGTCTACTTTCCTTCAACACTTCTGTTTCAGATTCACGATTTTGGTGTACTGAAGACTATTGTGGGTCTTTTAAAGTCCGACCACTTTCCAGAACAATTGCCCCTTGTCAAAGCTGTCATCGGTCTTATTCGCAATCTTGGATTGTCAAAATCCTGCCGACGTGATTTGCAGTAAGGTTAAGATGGTCTTGGTTCCCCTATATTCTACTGATCATCCCTCTGCTTATTTAGGGAATTCAAAATCACTTTTAATTGCGGTCTTCATAGATTTTTCGATGCCTTGCTACCTAAGTCATTTAGTAGTATCTCCGAACAGTGACATTTTTTCAGTCAACTTGGGACTACAGACCGCCTAATCGTACTGTTTCAACGCGCCACAAGCGCCTATGAAGATGCCATCCGACAGCGCTCCTCCATTCTCTCAGCCGCCTCTGATCTGAGCTACATCGAGGGTGTGAGACTGGAAGACCTTGTCGAATTGCTTCTTGTTGCGTTGCAGTCGATGGCGCTACACTCAGCTGCTCGGACAACCATCATTGGGGCTCCCGAAGGCGTTTTCGCCAGTTTTGTTCAGGTCTGTTCGTTGGCAGTCGAGTTCTCTTTGATTGGTCGATGCATCGAATTGTTCAATTGCTTTCCCATTTTGTTAATTCATCCCCTTAGTATTTGTACAGCAGTTCGGAATACCTCCAGCGGGCATCACTAAGTTTGTTGAATGAGGCCTCCGTCTATCCTGAAGGCAGTCAAGCCATCGAACACGAGGGCGCAATCGCAAGGATTACCGAACTGGTGCACTCATCGGATCCCAAGATAGGTTCGTCTTGATCGTCCACGACTATAATTCATGCATGGTCGGTGGAGTGCTCTCAAATGTTTTAACAGGCACTGGCTGTCGCTTATTTCTTGTGTGATTGATCCGCAAACTTGTAAAGCCCTCAGGAACGTCGTACTTGTCCTCAGATTAAGGCCTCGAAATCGGCCAAACTGATTTCGACACGTTTCAGTCCTTTTTTTACCAATTCTTAATCAAGAACACAATGTATTTGTGACTCGGGGATTGCAGAAGGTAACGAATGGGTGAATTACCATTCCTTGTCTGTATTGTAGCCACCTACAGTGCCTCAATCTTACACCGCACAGCCGCTCATCTGAAGTCAGTGGACTACCAAATGCGACTTTCTCAAGAATTGAAGAAGTCACTTCGTGATTCCGGTGTTCTCCCCACTAAGGAGACTCCATCTGAAGCCGCCACCATTGACCGACTGCCTGATGTTCCAGAAGAGTTAGTTCCCAAACCCCGCTCTAGAACCACTCTCAACGAAGTGAATAACGTTGGACGTGAGTCTGAATTTAGTCCCCTAATTATCAACTCGGAAGTCGAGTGTTAGGTGTACTGGTAAGTGGGTTAATGGATTGGGTGGATCGGAGGTAGTAAAGCTTGGAGAATGGATTAGTACCACTGGCTAAACAACATCATTGCTGGGTTCCAGTTAATGCTGCACACGTGTGGCTTTCACATGCTCAGCTCTTGGCGATGATCTGTGTGTGTGATCACGAGTTTGTTGGTGCCCTCAGAATCAGTAAATCTCTCTTTCACGATTTACAGCTCACAGGATTGTTTATTCCATGTGTCCAACTGCGGAGATTTCACACCTTAGACTATTTGATCTTATTAGCCACTCTATTTTATGCACCTACAAAGGTGTAATTATCCTCTTTTTCAGTTGGAGAAGACGGCAGCTACTACTGATGGGACATAAGTAACATTCCAAACTCACTTGTTTTTTGTGCATTAATCTGATCGCGCTTTTTCCTCTGTTTGCGCATCACTAACATCACTTCATGGCAGCTAAATAACTCTGCCTTAAAGATGAATGAATAACTTTATTGGCTTCGGAAAAAAAGATACTTTTTTACGGACTTTTTGCGTACAACGCGTCTAGCTCTCAAGGCCTACAGTGTTGAAAGGACGGTGTCTTCTTGGTGTTAAAAGATGGTTGGCTAGATGGATAGCTGGAGGGTCGATTGGCTAGTTGGATGAGTTGAAAAATAGTTCGATAACTGAGTACTTACTTGAGTCATTATCTGGAGGTATGGAAGTAAGGGTGACTGGACAGTTCAAAAGCCAGGTGGAACAATGACTGCATGCTGTGATTTCTCTCTCGTCCTAGAGACTCGTAGTCACCGGCCTTGTGCATTCACTTTTCAACTCAGCCCTACTTCCCTCCCCCTCTCGCCCTCTAAAAGCGGCATTCCCTCCCCATTGCTTATAACAGGCCAATTTTGGATCCACTGGATTTCCAAGTTTACCATTGAAATTAAATCTGACCAGATTTTTTATCCTCTTTTTCCACCTTTTTATTTAGTTGGACAGTGTCTAAATAGCAGTCATCTATCGTTGGACGAACGACAAGTTTATCTGGAGGGTCGTGAGGCGCCGCAAATGATTTGAGATGTTGTTTAGCAGCAGAGAGGAAGCATCGCTTTTACCGTCTTTCATTACCTTCACTTTTTCACAACAAATTACCTTTGTTGACTATTCCTGTAAAGTTCTTTTGCCTGTACATCTCCTATGCTGTTGTTCTTCCCGAAGAAGCGCCCAATTAAACTTTTCGAATGTATCTTTTGGCATCCTTGATCGAACACCCGGAAGGTCAGTACCGTAATTGTCATGGCCGGAGGGATCCAATGCACTTGCCTTGAGCAAGAAGCCCCTTCCTCTTCGAACGGTTTTCAGATCACTCCGTTGCAGGGATATTGAAGATAAGGAAAACTAGATGAGAAAGTCCAGTTTGCGGCTCTAGTTTGGTCATTCACTTTCCGCTCTACGCTGTGGATTCATCTACCTGGCTTATTCTCATCTCCTTGACTATTTCCAGCTCACGAAGGTGGTACGTGGAAACAGTCCCCTTGTTACGAAATTCCAGTAGTTCACTGATTCACGTCGCTTTGGTGACTAGCTCCTCCGCTAGAAACTAAAACGACATTGAAAAGCATCTGGAACCAACCATATTCTCCCGTGGTATACGAGAGGTGTCCACTGAATTAACACTGATGGAGAGCCCCATCTGCCTCCCAAGGCGAAGTCCAGTGGTGGCTCCGTTGTCGGATTAGCGAGGACATCGATGTGGACAGAGCGCCCTAACATCTACGTAGACTGTTAAATTGTGGACGACTGAGAAGGTTCGTGTAAATGAGAGTAGAGAGTTAGGTGCTAGGCATTACTCTCAAGAAATCGTCAAGGACGTAAAGTAGCACTTCGAAATCTACAATTATCAGGACAGCTTTGTGGGAGAGAACAAAGAATGAAGAAATTGACATCATTTAGAGGGGATACGGTGGGGTCCTCCTCGTGTCATCTTGGTGACAGGGGGTTTTGTGAGAGCCCGTGTTAAAGACCTTTTCGCCCCTCCAAAGGATATAATTAGTTCCGTTGGTTTTTCGGTTCGATCACTCGACTGGCGAAATCTGCCATATTTTGGAGATGTCCAGACGATCCATGCTGTTGGTGACACGATTAAAAAGTAGATTTCAAGGGAAAATCGAGGCAGACGATGCCTCCGACGAACCATTTGTATTGTCTACTGTATGCCAGAAGAAATTCATGCCTTCCCTCGACTGATCTCATGTTGGACGGGATCTACGCATCGGGATGTGGAGAAGTGTTGTCGCTTTAATCATCCACAATTAAACCGCCTCCGGTGGTAGTACGAGTTTGAGTTGGTGGAATGTCACTGACAAAGGTAAGTTACTTTTTTGGTTGCACATCTTGTCAAAGAAGTGGATACCATAGTAAGAATTCATTTAACCACTAGAATGCATAGTGTTTCACACCTTCAACGTCACTTTTCTTTGATTATAGCCAATCATGTGGTGCTCCAGCTCCGTGCGTTGGTTGGAGGGAATGAGGTGTGCTGCAACTCAAGAGACTGGATACTACAAGTCTCATTTCATGTAGACAGCGTTTACACCGAGGTAGGATTTTGTTTGCTCCTTAAATGTGCCCTTTTTTGCCTTTTCCCAAGCCGCCTTTCATTATCTTGCCTTGCCTTTTGTCATTAGGACTATTGACTGGTTTTACGCTCTTTTACATTGTGAAAGAGTAGGATCCTTTGTAAGAAGTGGGAAAACTAAATACACATTTATTTTCAAGGGAATGTAAAATTCTCAGTCGTTTAGGCATTCGCTCTAGGCCCAGGAGGGATCAGAGGATCGGTGGATTCGTTAGTCTCATGCAACTTGTAGTTGATAGTCTTCCGTAGGCTTTGCTAGGCTCCACACTCCCCTCTTCACTCCTTGTGAGCGTGGATGTAGGTGACTTGACAGTCGCAATGTTCTGTATCCGTTTCACCGAATGGTGGCTTTTGAACTCTTCATTTCCTTCTCCAAAGGGAAAAAGTTTGTGTTTTTTTACAAAGCAGGGGGCGAAGACAATGAGAGAATTGTACTTAGGGCAGCCGTCATGTGCTTCTTGGCTTGGTTGCAATTTGCATACCGAGTCGACCCACCAGGTTGAATCAAGCTACACCCCACGAGAGGCTGGAAAAGTCCAATCATCTTTACGATATAGCAACTTAACCGGTTGTGTGTGTTCTCAAACTTGACTGCGCTATCACACACACACAGCAGAAATTCGATTTGAGAGATTAGGGAATGCCACCTCCTTCTTCACGGTTGGGATTGTGAATGGGACGCGAACCTCTAAAAAGCAGAAATCTAAGCTTCATGACGGATTCTTCCGTGCTTCTCTGCAGGTGAAATGACTCATGAGAACGGACAAAAATGTGGACTTGGCAATATCCTGCTAATTGGCGGTTTGCTGGTCCTCCTCATCTTCTCTGCTATCTTCTTCATCGCGGGCGCGAAGCTCATTCTGTTCGATGTGACACCGTCCGCCAATTGTTCACGCCTGATGACCGTCGGACCCTGTGAGAATGAACAGTGGATGAAACGGTGACTAATTGTGCCAACTTTAAGTTACCCATTTAAGAATGGCTTCGACTCAAGCATCTGGGAAAGGCGGCATAACTCTCAGGGACGTTTAAATCACGCCAGAGCCGTTGAGTTTGTAAGAGACAGAAATGGAATTATTTTAAGGTATGCTTTATTCTTTTGTCGTAGATCGACAGATTCAAGAATGAACGGTGTTGGTTATTTTACACTTCTCTACGTTAGCAAAACCATTTACTAACCTAATTTTCGATCAAGGGAATAAGTCTTGGCGCGTTGTATTGGGGCAGGAACCAAGGAGAGCAACCAGTCATATGCTCTGCCGTGATCTTTAAAAGTCAAAAGAGCAATCGTGCTACACATTCTGGACAGTTTCTCTTCATTTTTTCAATGACAGTTCATCGTTTTTTTTTCAAAAGACGCAAATGACAGTCCTTCATTATTTTGTTCCACCATAATTAGTTTTACGATCGGATCTGGTTACACAATGGCGGGCATCGCGTTACTGCTCGGTATGGCTTTCGTCGCGACCAGTGTTCGTTTATGCCTAAAGTTGAACCACGGCAGACTACCGAGGGAACTGCAAACCACCCCTGATACCATCCCTGCACCCCGCGACGCACATTCCGCGCCTCGTGGAGGCGCTACTGAGACTCAACACGACGAATCGGTGCCAAATTAGACTCGCTATTCATTAAATTTTAGTAGCTGCAGTATTGCAGGAATTTTTTTGCCTCTTTTAGACCAACGCTTCCACCGCGGATTTGGTGGTGGATGAGCTGCCGGATTATGAAACGGCTTGTAGAGAAGCACAAACAACTCCCAACGACGACTCAATGGTCTACCAACCACCTTCAACGGATCCTCCTCCCCTTGAAACGCCGGCTCCAAACAATGCGTCATGGCAGAGGCACAGATGAGATGGCGATGTAACATTCATAAACGACTGCTTCGCCGAAGACTCCTTTCCTCATCCAAGTGGATTTAATTACTCTGCTGTGGGACTTAATGCACTATGCTGGACTTATTCACAGGTCCTTCTCATTTTGGACTATCATAATGCATGAAGTGTACCTAATAGATTTAAGTTTGTGTACATAGTACAAAGCGACTTGTCACATTGCTGACATCACAGGCCAACAGGCCGCCACTCTGAAGAAGTCGAAGACGATAGGGCAAAGTGAGTCTTAAATTTCGACGATAGGAATTTCTTTGTAGTCCTGAGCACAGTATGTTCCACACTGAAGGCATTCAGTTAACTGGTTGATTTACAGAGGAGGCTCTTCCATAGACGCGAGGGATGCGACTTGCTTCGAGTCCATCGCATTCCGGTGGAATTCTGGTCCCACCTCCTTGCCTCATCGACATCGAGTCTGTTAACAATGGAACTGTAGAGCATGAGAGGCCAAGACTCCGCCCGATTCCGATGACCCTCCTGTTACTGTTCCCCCTCAATGAGGGCAACAGTTCTGACTACTTTTCCTTCTTCAGAGTTGAATGTCACCGTCATCAACTTCACCTGAAGACGGTCTAGTTAATGGACTGTCCTATGGACGCACAAAAGAATTGGAAGAGCTCGAGTTACCAATCATGGCTCTAGTCGGGAGCATTGAAAGCACTCACGAGGCAGAAGAGGATGCCGACTTCGCCCCACCTCATCATCATCATATCGTCGAAGCAGAAGCTCCTTAACCAAGGTGAAGTACGGCTAGTCCACACATTTCAGCTGCATGAATCGATTTGAGGTCAAAGTAAAGGTCAATCAAAAAGTACGAACTGCCAGAGTACGGCAGGGGTGGGGAATGAGAAGTCGTGGCCCCAAAAAGGCATCTTTAGGGAGACCCTGAACCACTTCCAGACATCCGCTTGTAGTGCGGGATGCGAAATCCGTTCCATGCCTTGACCTGATGGTGAAGAGTTAGCAGCGCCATGGAAAAGTTTCGATCAGCTCTTTCGCCTCCCTCTCGGCTAAATTGCGAGGCAAAACAGAGAAACAAAGCAAAACAAAACACTTCAAAACTGCCATGAAATATTCAACAAAGCAGTAAGGCAATTTGAAAGTGAGCATCTGGTTGAAAATCGACTTCCTTATGTACACAATATACCTCAGTCAACTAAAAAAAGAGGTGAGAGAAGACTGCATTTCCCTTGTTAAGGCCCCTTTCACAGCAGAAGTGCGATATCGAGATGATGGCTGGAAAAATGCCGTCGTGACCGCGCTCAAACAGGGAAGAAATCAGAAGGATCAAGACAGATGGAAGGAGAGAAAAAGCAGAATGGAGGAGGAGGAGGAGGAGGAAATAGCAAGGGGGCTAATCTTGTCCGAGGTAGTGGCCTAATAGTAGGCGAGGAGAGAAGGAGAAGAGGGGATGAAAAGGCAGCTTTACAATCGAGAGATCAGGTCAATTTGGCGGCTCAATTCGGTCGAGTGTCTCGACTCTTCGGTTGGTAGTGTTGTTGGTGTCGGTCTTGGTGTTGGTAGTGATGGTGCAGCCGTACAAAATCGACGAGATGGCTAGGCAGTCGATGATGCAGAGAACGGGGCAGAGCACGCGCCGCCAGACATTGGAGGTTCACATGCCGTAGCGGATGCAGGCCCGATATCGCCAGTATCCGCGCGCACGCTCGTCCCCACGGCCACGTCATCGTGCTGTTGCGTGTCGCCCCGACCACAGGCGCGGCTGCGCAGACGCCGGCAGACCTAGCGAATCGAAGAGCGGAGGTCGTGACCGAGGAGGGGGAGGAGGAAGAGGAGGAGCTAGCAGCGAAGGAGGCTATAATAACAGCAGCAGAGACAGCGGCAGATCTTAAAGCGGTGCTAGTGTCTGATAAAGGACTGGCAGAAATGATGTTCACTCCGATGTAATCATCATCATTTGCAGCGGTAGCGGGGGTGACAGAAGCAGCAGCATCAGTGGCGGGTCTGGGAGAGGAGGAAGTAGAAGCAACGGACCTAGCTGATGTAGAGGGGGAGGAATCAACGTCCATTGCTTCAACTCTGCCTGAAGCGCCTCTTTCTTCTTCCACCACCGTGTCCTCGCCAAAGGGCGGAGGCATGGCAGCGGCATCAAAGTGAGCCCCACAATCCAAAACGAGAGTGGCAACCAGCTCAGCCTTCTGGGACTCGGAGAGGGCGTGGGAAGAGAGGACGCGACCAATTGGACGATGGCCACAAGCGTCCTTGGCGTCAGGATCGGCGCCTAGCGCGGTGAGGAGACGAAGGAGGTCCGCGTGTGGCAGCGGCAAAAGATCGCATCGCACCAAGCGTGAACACGATGCGGCCATGTGTAATGGACTCGCGCCCTCGTGAACGCGTGGATCTAGTCGCACCAGTCTATTCACCTGTGTGATACAAGACAATATGTCCTTTTTGGTTCGTGATACTGCAACGCCTCAGACTGGAGGCGCGTCTATTGCAAAACTGGTAGCTTAGACAGCATTACACGAATAGAGCAATTATACCCTTCGTCTACATATTGCTTATTTCCCTTCTTTTTTAAGCGCCATGAAGTTTTGGGTGTATATTCACTTTACACGTACGCACCTGTCTAAAGAAGCGTTCCAACAATGCAGGAGTCATTTTGCTACGCATCTCGGCATGCTCCGACTCCGAAGGCACGAAAATGCCCCACGCTGTGGAAGTAGGTAACTCCTCCGAGGTCTCCGTGGCGTCAGGCATTGAAGTGGTTGTTTCTGTGGGAGTCTCGAGCAGCGGAAAGGTGCCTGAGAAGATGGGTGTCTGTGTGGGTACAGCTATCCTGTTTGGAGCGTTACGGAACGCTTCCAATCGTTGACGATGCAGCGGTGGGGGACGCGCATCAGGTGGGCAAAAGTAGTAGGCAAGCAGAGCGATAAAGTGCAGGCAGAGGCGTACGTGACGGTGCAGATTTGTCGCCTCTTTGTCCGCGCTCGTATACGCCCATGGCATGCGCCCGTACCAGTGCGGATAGGAGTACTCCATACCCCTGATTGTGATAGCGAACAATTGAAATCATTCCAATCTGACTTGGGTGGAAATTTTTTAAGCGGGTAATACATCTGAAAAGTCCACCATAAAGAGAGATTCGCAGTCTTTGAGATGTGGTTGCACTCCAAAAACAGTTATGCGCCTGTACTTCACTGACGATACCCGCTACTGTAGTTCCCAGACGCTGCCACAGCAATCGGCCTCATATACAGAGACGAATTTTCAATGGCAACAGCAAACACAATCGCTGAATAGTGCTTACAATTTCGAGTAGTTGACACACGCTCCTCCTGTGACCTGCACAGAAAGGACAAATGCTGACCTCGATTGACAAGGAGCCGACGCATCATATCAAGACGACATTATCGGTCTTCTGAAGCAATTCACGAACTGAGGGGTTGCGTTTCCACTTAACCAATCATTACGTTTAACTGGGGCTAGAGCCCTCTAGTTTGGATTCCTAAATACACAACTATTTCCTCCACAGCAGAATAAAGTAAACCGCTTCCGCCTCACCTCTCGATGTTATCAATAGCAAGTTCGATAGAGTCGACGATGAGAGAGGGCTGCAAGCGGACCGCACGGAGGCCGGAGTATCGATTGGAGAGGACAATGTTGTACAGCTCCGCAAAGGCCAAAAAGGAGGACTGCGAGACGTAGGAGAGGGGTTCAAGAAAGACGCGCTGCAGTTCAATGGCGTAGCGCCAAAATGCGAGGCACTGAGGAATTGCTCCCGTGTCCGCGTATGTTGCTCCACGGTAGCTATTCAGGGGCAAAATAACAGGCTCTTAGTAATACCCAGCTTTAAGAGTCAACATTTCTACTCTACTACTTAATTGCTGAGAAGCATCACCAAGACAAAGTTAAGAAACACGATGAGTTAAACTGCCAGTCATGGGTTACTCAAGCTCACTTCTGGAGGAATGGTTGATTAGCAATGCCAGTTGATGGCCTAGACTTGTCAGAGCAGGAGCAAGTAAAAAAGCGTCTTTAAAACTCCAAGAACAGCACAAACGGTATTGGACACCCATCATTAACCTTCGATTCAAAATAGATAAGCTCTACCAAGCAGTCCACAATCGCATCTCCTCACCGTAGAAAGTAGATGGTATCAGGGTGATCAGGACCCAAAATCCGCAATCGAATGAGTAAAGGCTGCAGAGGCAGCGCGTAGGCATCCTGGGTGACGTACTTCAGCTCTGTAAAATCGGCAAACTCGCGGATCAGTCCAAAGGCGGTTAGGCTGTACCGTCGCAATCGCGTAATCAGCAGAGGCTCCGGTTGGGATGATGCCACCTCAGATTGGAGTTTCTCCTCCGCTGCCTCAAAAATTTCGCATGGATCGACTGAACCGCGCGAAATCGCCTCCTAGTATTGATAACTACCTCATTACTTGTCGATGGAAATGACAATTCGCCATGGTTAGAGAATGCATTAGAGGATATTATGCCAATAAAATAAAGTTAATTGGGTAGATAGTACCGTACTTCTGAAACAGAGAAGTAACGGAGCCTATATGCCTCGTCTGATGCGGAAGGTGACTCGGCCTGAGGCGTGACATCGCCTAGAAAGAGGCAAAAAATTCAAAGGAAGACCCAAGTTAGTAGTAACCTTAGCAAATTGGTAGCCTACATCAGTCCACTTTCTGTTTGCTTATCCTGTGTTAACTTCGGCTTAAAAAGAAACTAGTACGATTTGAGTCAGCTCCCTCGAGCATTTAAAGTGATGCAGCGAGATCGTCACAGTAAATTATCTCAAGATGGAGGTAGAAAGCTTGGGTGAATTTTAGAGCACACTAGTGCCCTCAATCCATTGAAAGCGACTTCCACCCTCGAAATTATAGAAGTCACGTGCAAACGCTTTTTAGCTCTTTTGTAGTGACGGAGGCTACACAGGAATGTGCCTAAGACTCCCAGGTGCACTCCACTGTTACAAAACTGCACGGAAATTGTGGGAGATAAACGTAGACCTTCAGATAAATTTCAGCCAGGAAGAACTTATGTAGAGGTTTGAACAAAACGATGCAAAAAGACGAGCCATTCACGGGACGTGTGTGATTGTCGTTTCACACGTGACTCCTCCAGCATGAAAAGTTGGCACGAATAATTCTTTAGCACTTTTAGTTGGGGAGTTCTTCCATTCGTAAAAAATTTGCCAACTTGCCTGGACCGCCTTCAAGTGGCCGACGAATGTGACGCGAGGAATGGGGATAAAAGTCGGGCTCCACACCGAGCACCGCATCAACAGCCGATTTGAGCTGTTGCTCAGGCGACTTCAAACCATCACTTTTCCAATTGGAGCAGGGAGATGGGTCGGCTTTGTAACGGGCAAGCAGTTGTTCATACTTCTGCGCTAATAAGTTAGTGCGTGCAGCATATCTAAATGAAAGGACGGGTGGTTGCGAGCTAATAACTAACCCTTGATCTGTCCTTACAACCTAAGGACTCCAGGAGTAGGCAACCAAGCTATGTAAATGATAGGTAATGGGTAGAAATAACTCACTTTTGAGCCCAAATGGGATCCTCAGTGATGGTCGAGGGCAGCGGCGGAGGAGGTCTCTTGAGAAGGTCAATGTCAACTTCGTTAGTTTTAGCATTATAATTCCATTTTCCCGTCTCCCTCTTCGCCATCTCTAAAGCAACAGCGTTGTGCGCGGTGGCTCGGATGAGGCTCCAAGCGTAGTGGTTACAAGCGCCCTCCTCTACGGGAGGGAGGCGTTTGGTGTAGCCAATGTGAGCTCGTCGCAAGTCCATTGCGTGCTGCCACTCGATGACTGCATCTTGCACCCTGGACTGTCTGTTCGGTGAGAAAATAAGAAGACCTTTTAGAACTTTGGCTGGTAGATATTTACTGAAACAGGAAACCGACCCATTGTTTTCATAAATTTTTAAGTAAAACTGCCAAAATGAGGAGCGTTTCTGGTACTAAAAGGCCTATTGAAAGCACTTTCGAGAACAGATAAATTTGGAATTCGAAAGAAGCAGAAAATCTGCGTTTTTGAAATGTGACAACCTGTCATAGAGAGAAGCACCTAGGAGTTCGTGTGCTGCAGCTTGCTCTTCTACTGGAACAACGAATTCACCAGAGGGCGACCGCAGTTCGCATAGATATTCCACAATCTGAAGACGGCAAATGCAAGCATAAGCCATAAAAGGGGCGGTGAAAGCGTTTGCTACTTATTTTCAAACAAGTAAAGCCAAGGTATTAACCAATTATCAGGCATTTGGAATGTACTTCAAGGCGGGTTTTCCAGAAAAAAAATAAAACAGACCTTTTTGTAAGCAGAATTGGCGCCCGAGATGATTGGCGTCTGACCATATTCATCTGGTCGCATTAAAGCCCCGTAGCGAAGCAGGAGGGCAAGACTACGTAGATTGCCGCTTTCCGCACAATCGTGCAACGCCGTGTTGCCTAAGCAAGAGAGTGAGTACAATTGATTGCTTCTTTGCTTATTTCTACTTAGAAAGAAAATCGTATCAAAAAATCGTCAGGAAAAAAAGTGGCGCTGAAATCAGCCTCACGAATGCACTATCTGAAACGCAATCCACCTTTAGCCGATCGTCGATTGACGCGAGCCCCTCTGGAAAGAAGGTATTTGACAATGTTTTCATGGCCACGGAAACAGGCGATCATGAGGCACGTGTGCTCGTGCCGATTGGGTGTCTCAACATTGGCGCCTCGCTCCACAAGGTAACGCACAACCTGCGGGGAAAGCAAAGAACCACGGGGCGTTGATTGGTGCACGCTAGGTCAATTTACAGGCCCCCTACGCTCCCATTCGTCGATGATGCAGTTTAATTAACTCTGCCATGGCACCTAGCACCTTGCATTCCAAGGAGACGAATGAATAGCACGAGTTGTAATTTTCATTTAAACTGCAGCATAACTATGTTTAATTCAACTTCGCAGTCCCTCGTGATTCGCCTTTCAGGCCAGCGATATATTTCAGGTATCACAACTCTTCTGTTTCAAACTCGTGATGCCTAAAATGTTTTCTGTACAAAAAACTCAGGCTCTACATTAGCGGCAGGGGTAAGAAAATGTATGGCAAAAGGGTGACAATCCTCATTCTGCTGTCTGGATGTTACGTTTAGACGTCGTTAAAGGAGGACAGCTGCTAAGGCTGGCTGAATTTGCGGTGGCTTCCCATAAAGCTAAAAAAATCGACTCGACCTTCGACAACTACTTCAACCTAGCAGTAAAATGAGTCCATAGGTGTTAGAAATTGGCCACCATCTAGAAGCTTAATGCCCTCCTATGCTGAAAAGGCTATAAAAACCTAGGCATGTGAGTGTGTAGTACTGAAATGGTACAAAATTGGCAAGAACGACCTAAGAAACAAACAGTGAAGAATTCGTAAAGAGGATGAAACCAACGAGACGCCAAGTGATCCTTGAAATTATATGACCTTTAACCCCAATCGAAAATGTATACATCCATCACTTCCCTCTCGGATTGGTCACTCGAATACTCCAGCCCACCTGCTAAAGATTGGAGTCAAAGAATGACAAAGTAAGGTTATAGTGGCTTATGTTCGTGTTATTCCAACTATTACGCAGATTGAAACCAAAAAAATCACACAGGTGTCGGTAGCACGTGCCGAAATAAAGGAGTTTGAAATAAACAAATGCACAAACACTACCGGATATATGACAGAGAGATGGCTTTTTCCACTTAAAATTAACTCGCCCCACTTTCCAAACGTTGCATCACCTTACAGATTGGGGTCAAGAAGCAATAACAATTTTTATTGCGCAGTTCAAACTAGTGTTGATTTTGTTTACTAACAGATTTTGGCACCGTTCTTTTCAGAACTGATGCGCTTACATGAACAAGATCGGAAACCCAAAGGCTAAAATCACGCAGAATAATAGAGGGCACAAAGTGATTTGAGGCCACTGGGTAGACTTCACCGATGGGTTTTTAACTGAATCCAGAATGCAAGATAGTGGTAGTCATACCTCTCAGCTTGTGCCTTAATTATGGAAGGTTTTGTGAAAGTATGAGTGCTTCTGACAAAAGTAACCGTGTGATCGTCATTGGAGTGGATTACTTCAAACTCAAAAATGATCCAATTACGCACGAGACCAAAGCAAGCTGATGTACAAGCGGTTAGATTTAGTGAAGAGTTGGCTTGAGCCCGCAAGTGTCCCAAAGCTATTCGACTAACTGGAAACAAGGTAGCTGAAGGCGTAAGGAAGGAACTCCAGGGGTGCAAAAAGCGAAACACCGAAAAAGGTCGCCATTTACCGGATTGCACCAGTATTAAACGCTAAAAATGTGATAGGTGCATACAAAAAGAATGACATGAACACACAGGGAAGGCCATGAAGATAAACACTACGGAGGTCCAAGAAGTAATTTAAAAAGTACTGAACCCACCTCCTCATGACCATCAAAGCAGGCAGCGCGCAAGGCAGTAGAGTTAGTGATAGTGGTGCGGTTTACATCAGCGCCACGGTCCACGAGAAATCGCACGATTTCGAGGTAGTTGGCAGCTGCCGCGCACCACAACGGTGTCACACCTTCTACTGCCTCACCATCAAAATGGACGGTGCCGACCTTTCAAAAGGGAGCAGCAAAGAATCATTACACGAAAAAATCTCAAAAGCTATAAATTAAGAAGCATTGTGGATAGGCAATAATGTCAATTTCTCGAATAAAACAAACAACAATAAAAAAGCAAACCATAGCAAAAGAACACACCTGCTCCATGTTCGCCCCGCACTCATCCACGAGGTATTTCACAATATCCAATTTACCTTAGAAGCAATAAAATAGTTTGTTGCAATTACCATTTCGACAGGCAGAAATCAAAACTGTTTGCCCGGAATTTGTGGGTGTGTTAATGATGGCGGTGATACTCTTCCCCTTGCGCTCTGCTTTCAGGATATACTTCTTTAACAGCTCCATATTTCCTTCCGAGCAAAATGTTATAAGCTCCCTAACTTCGATCATTTTTTCGCACCCAAACGTCTGCATTTTCATCTGCCAAAGCACTTCAAAAGCATCGGCGGCTATCCAGTCGATTATAACAACAAAAGCTGCCTTTAAATAAAGGATAAAAAATATTCGGCATGCAAAGCTTGTCTTAAGGGCGCAAAATGGCTAGTTAATAACAGGTAAAAGGTTGCTTTACGTTTGTGTTTTTCGAAACACTACCTACTCATTGCATTCTAAGCAGTTTACGAAAGAAAACTACTTGAATATTTTTTTAGCCCGCTAGGAGGCCATCGTAACAAGTTTGCATGAATAATTTTATTGAATTATTTTGCCTTATAAGTTTGCTCCGTTTTATTAATTTTAGCTTGAAACTTTTCGTGTGGCACTTTGAGACGTCTCTGAAGGTAAAGGAAGCGATAATACCGAAGCATAATATGCATTCAACATGCAGTAGGGCCTCGTGCCATTGGCATGACCTAGGTGCCAGCACACACGGCAAAAGTAAAGTGGCTATGACACAAGGTGGGCTTCTTCAAAACCAAAATCCAAACAACCATAGGAATACTTTTATTTCATCAAATTCAGTTTTTATTTATGATTGCGATTTTTCCATAAATTTCTTGCTGATTGTGTTGGAACCCTTTACTAATGCATGGTTAACGTTGCTCTTTTTTATTTTCCAAAACAGCGATCAGGCAATTCTATGCTTTGCTTTCTATTTAACTTATGTGCGGTTGTATGAGGCGGGCACGCCCCAGAATATCGCTACGAATTCTTTTATTATCCATAAAATACCCAACCCAATAAGTAACGGTCCACCTTGGGTGGACTTCTTGGCTTTACTAGTGTTCCTCTGTAGGGACTCTGAAACGCCTTTCACAAAATCAACTACTATTTCGGACATTTTATTAATTTACTGCAATTGGTAATACTGAACGCCACACAGTTCAAAATTCACAAAACAAACATTTCCGTCTAAAGGAATACATTTCTCAGTCATCTTTTACTGACTAAGTTTTTTGACTGAAAGAAAAGGAAGCATGACATCGCCACAAGCAACGAATATTTGCCCAGAATCGACACAGGGCAATACGAAATCAAGCCGATTGAAGAAAGCCTAGTAGTCCGAGTACAGCGTTTCGCCCTCCACAACATCGCCGCACTGCATATTCATCCCCGAGGACGGTGGTTTGCCTGTCACCTCACTCACCTCCTGCCCCTCGGAGCTGCCAAAGTCGTCAAACAAATCCACGCACTTTTGCCCGGCCTTTGCGTAAATACGCGAGCGTGCTAAAAGTATGACAGCCAGCGCTTTATTTTCGTCTAGCAGCGCGACACTAGAATGTCTCTATCCCTCAGTCGTGAGTGGGGTTGTTTTTTTTTTTGCTTAAAGGTGGGTGAAAGCGGTTCTACCTACTGTAGACCCGCTTCTTCATCGCGTCTATGGCTGCTTTCCCCTACCTAGACCACGCCTGACAATCATTGGTCGAAGGTCACAGCAGATGGGGGGTCAAACTCACATTTCACCAGAGATGGCGCACTTCTGGCCATTCGCATTGTTTGCACTGGTAGGCCACAGCTTTTAGACTTGGGCAGTGATTTGGCTTGACATCCGGATGATGAGTCGCTTGCTAATGGGTAGAAAGATAAAAAAATACACATAAAGTGGGTGTAGGCACAGTCAAACGTGAGCTGATGATTTGCTACTTTTTTTTCTTGATAGCCCTACGTGATATTTGGACTAAAAAACCACGCTTTGGTAAGTTCGTTTCCATTCATTCTGGACCCATCCATCCATTTGTACATCGCAAATCTATCTGTCTATCTATCCATTCACTCATTCAGCTATCTCAAACCCAATCATCCATCCCGAATCCATCCATTCAACCCAGACCGATCCATTCGTCAATCCATCGATGCACTCATTCGACTCTTCACCCACCCACCCATCCATCCAGTCCAATCGTCTTTACCTATCTATCTATTCCAATTTTCAGCCCAGATCTGCCTAGCTTCTCAACCATCCGTTCCGACAGTCAAATAGCGGAGTTACTTACGGATGTTGCGCAGTGGAAGGTTGATTGCTCTTCCTGGCCTTGCAACAAAGATTTCACTTAACGATGTCGTGCTCGATGGATTATCCTCACTCCGAATCAACAAGGGCGCCTGTCGTCTGGTTGAATTGGCTACTCGTGGCTTTGGCCTGAGATTTCCGTACCCTCGTTTATCCTTCTAAAAGGAGTGCCAAATTCCGTTTTATTGGCTTCTCAATTTCAGTTCCCATGTCGCGTCGACTATCCATCCATCCAATCATTCACACAACCACTTCAACTGCCTACTTATACGTCGGTTCCAGATCCCTTTCTTTCTCAATTCAAGCAGCCTGTGTCCGTCCAATCACTTCCATTCATTCAGCTAGACCTGACTTGCACGCTCTGGATTATTGCAGGCCCAACAGTTCATCAGTCCGCCCCTTCATCCATCAATCCACTCATCCATCCAACAAACCTGACTTCCATTAACCTTCTTCGCTGAATACTTGGTGGACCTAGTGGAGGTGCCTGAGGCCACATCTCGAGTCGACTTGCCATTCCTCTTTTGGTGGTGTGTGTAGCAAGAGAAGACACGTCTTTGGTTGGCCTTGGAAGCGGTCTCATTGACCTTGGCGGTACCCAATTGGCGACGCAGTGGTGTCATCATGCCTCGCAAAGCCGATTGAATGAGAAAAAGTTGTTCCTTCTCCGATTTTGTTGTTAGTCTAAAACCAATGCAATTGACTAACTTCAAATCAACTGCCTGGAAAGTATTCCCGACAAAGCAACCACAAACCCACATTGGTTTTTTTGGATCTGCCAATTTCTTGACAACCTTCTCCACCTCTGAAAGGGTTGCATTCAAGCGGGAGTAGAGATCGCGAAGGACGTCTGTCTTTGCCTCTTGAAGGTCCATGCTCTCGAGGCGTTTACGCTGAAGTGAGCATAAAAGGTGGCAAAAGCTAAAGACTTGTCAACAGTTTTGACACCGTCGTGCAACACTTGGAACGACTCAACTGACAAAGGAATTTCGTTTGACTTGCGTTGAAGGCAAGGGGGACTGATACACAAGGACAGGCATCCCGTAGGCCCATTCGTCTGTCTCACCCATTCAGATGCTCTTTTATGTCCTCGCCAGCCAGTTTAACCCTCTGATCGTGTCATTTACCCCTCCCTTCATCCATTCCAATTGATCTGCTGTGTCCTGCCTGCATCTGTGCAGACATCTTTCCACCACTTCACAGAGGTGGTGAGGGCGCTGATTCTCCTCTCAAATCGCTAGCCCAAAAATGCCTCCAACCAACCATCCACTCAGGCTCAAGTCTAGTGAAGAAGTCTGTGCTCAAGAGACAATAGCATGCCTAAATAATGCATGAGTTAATGCCGGTCCGGATAATTAGGAACAACAGAAAGGGGGAACTAAATTTAAAAATTCCTCTTTTTTTCTGAAAAAGTGCAATCATACATAGTAGTGCACAGAACTTGAGCTCCCAATCAACAATTCTTCCTCTCAGATAGTGATGGCGGTGGCAAATGACCAGTGGTGAAGAAACACTTTGAACAGGGCAACAAATAGGTAACCAAGGGAAACAAGAAGCGGGGCTTAACAGGGTAAAAAAAGAAAGAAAAGAACAAAAACCTGTATGTCACTCTTCTGACGTTCCTCCATTAGTTGAAGTTGTAATCGTGAGACCAACATCTGCACGAAGGGAATGGAATGAGAAAGAAGTCAAGTGATTGGGCGTTGCCAACCAGGCTTGTTGCATTCCATTCTTTCCCTCGATTCCATCAGAAATGGGGTTTGGGGCAAACCAAGGCTACAGTCCTCCTACTGGTCACACATACGCCCAGCTCTAATCCCTTGGCTATGATGGGACGGAAGTTACGGGCACTTTCGTTACCTAGGCATCGGAGGCCTATAAATGACCACATCTTAGATGGGGAAGTTGGAAGTGAAAGGCTTTGTAGTCTCAAAGGCCTCTCGGCCACAGCTAATTATGGGTAGTGTAGGAGACAAGGATAACAATGCTGTGAAATGATTAATGGTTGAACGGTATAAATAAACCGCAGGCAGATGACGCGTCTAGTTGTCTAGCAAGGTGTCATGTGAGTGGTAGAAGCCACTTCTACATAACCGTCTTCCTAATTTTGAGGACTGAGCGGACAATACTGCATGTGACGTGTCTGAATGAGAGCTGAGAGAAGTTGGTGGGAGGAGGGTGATGGGCCATCAAAGTCTGACTGCAAAACATGTTCCCTCCTGTCAAGAGAACTTAAGCAACTTTTGTTTAGAGGGCATAATAGTCTACAATCCGCATGATGATGGACTTTACCCATTTGATCCCCTTCCTCCTGCACCTTAATCTCCAGTCATCCATATGCTACTGAAATTGTCAAATCAGTAGACTGATCACAGGCCTGCAAATTATTTTAACATCATTATACCATATTCTTCTCTCAGAAATGGACCTCTACCCTCCCATTCTCGATACAATCTGCATCAGCATATCTTCTTCCAGATCATGGGTTAATTTAGAGCTACCATACCAAAAATGAGTGAATAGAAAAGGATAAAATGACTGTTTCGTTCCTTCTTACCATGTGTTTCTTCAACTGGTGACGTAGCCGGGTTTTAGGTGAATCGCCCTTGGAATAATGGGAAGTGCCTTTGGCGGAAGTGTTAGCGGAGGATGTCAAACTGACAGGGGAGGAGGCCTTTCTCGTCTTCACAGTGCCACCACTCAAATTGGAGGGGAGAGAAGTCCTTCGCACTGATGATGGTGATGGCGACGGCAGAGAGCTGCCGTTTGTGCATTGTTTTGAATTCACCAAGTCCATCTTACTCAGTGTATTCATAAGGCTGGGTGGGACCTTGACCAACGCCTTGGTTTTGGCTCTACAAGAGGCCAACACTTCATTGATAATAAAAAGGAGTTGTGTTCAGTCCGATCCGGGAAGTGGGAAACTCACAACCACTTAAAGCAGTTGCAAGTGTCCAAAGAATTACAATGATGGAATGCTCTGCTACAGTGAAACACTTGACCCAAAGACGGTTCTACACCTGTTAGTGGCGATCGCCAGCGAGTCCACAGCGATACAGATAACGCAGATGAGTTTATGGATGAGGTAAATCCATCTGTTCTAGAACGGTTCCGTTGGACTGTTAAGTCTGGGTGACAATGCTGAATAGTGCAAAACACTAATTTCAACCCATTGTTCAAAGCGCCATAGAAAGGAGGTATTTGGTACAGGGAGATATTGGAAGTTGCTAAAAAGCATAATGAATGGGCTGTCAAGGCCAAAATGACGACTAATAATTAACTCAGCAATGAACAGAGGCGAACTGCCTGAAGGCCTAACACACCGTCCAATTGAAAGAAGATGGCCAAAGGGTGGATAGAAGGAATGAAAATGAGATACAACCATCCAATGCGCAATTTGTCAAATCCTAACTTGCAAGACGAAACTTCTGACAAAAAGTAATCTGTAACAAGAATGCGCTTGCGAAAGAACAACAACCAATCCGTAGTAAGGCGAGAAATGCTTTCCTAAAATGCAGTTGCCAAGGCAAATGTAACTGATGAACTCATTACAGTCTATAAGTATCACAATAGTCACCTAATTCTGGTACGCATTGGCCTTTAAGTGCTTGAGTTTGGATTTTGTTGACTTGCCAAGTCAATTAAAAAGGCAGACCTCAATACGGAGGTGTCTACTCATAACCGTTATAAGTAGACCGGCCGGGAACACGGTGATGTGTGTACGTGACTGTTGGTTTGATAAGAGAGACAAAAGCTGGTCCCATTTTCATTGTCTCTGATACTACAATCCACTAACCAACCAAAGCAGCTGAACGAGGGCGTAATGCCTGCCCAGAAGCTCTAAATTGTTTAGAAATCAAGCAAGCAAAAACAACATCTAGATAATCGAAGCACAGCGCTTTCAAAGGTTGTAGACGTCCATCGGGGGACACCGTGCTATTCAGTACACTGTTCTGTCCCCCTTCTGCCGCAAAGCTGTCCCACTGCTTATTACAGTCACATGCATCTCTTTCTCATTTCCATAACAAGTTTATCTGCACTCACGTGATGTCAGTGTTACGTCTGGCTCTGGCCGCAGTACGCCATGGAATGCCCCGCACAATAGCATTCTCATCTTGTAAATTGTTGTTGTAGTTAGATTCATCATCACCACCGAGGTAGACACTTGTGATACGTGTTAGACCAACCTTCCAGGGCGTATTCTGAGCCGAGACACTGGCTGAGCGTGGCAGGCGAGATGGACGTGTGACCAGACGAGGCGCTGGTTGTGGTAGTTGCGTTGCGCTGACTAGACGAGGTAGGCTTTGGGCACGTGATTGAAACAGTGGTCGAGAGGTCAGAGGTCCTCCTGCAGGCTGAAATGTGGACATCGTTTGATTAGCAAAGAAGCTGGTGACTGACACTGTCAGCTTCCAAATGGCAACAATTTTGATGCAGTTTGAAATGCATTATTCTCGGCAGTTACATGCTGCTAGTCCTTCAGCTCCTTTGCAAGGGAATTGGAAAGCCAAGGGCAACGTTCAAGTCGAGAGGGAACTTATAATTCGATAGAGATAGTGAGGTGGACGATAGGGGGCAGTGGAAGTTTATGGGATGGGGTTAAATGGTAATGAACCATCTTGGTTTCGAGAGGGAGCTCCTAGCATAGTTCAGAATGACATTTGAATAGCCTAAACACCTTAACGCTAGCCTTACATCTGCTAGCGATGATTCTGACTATGCTGATCCTGATCTCAGCCCACATCAGTCCTTTCTCTGCATTTTCAGCATGCCTGTGTGACCAGGTGGCGTTCGGGATGACTCGTTCCTACGGTAACTGTGATCATAATAACTCATGAACATTAGCAGGTTCGTAGAGTTTCAGCATCCCCAGTGACTGGAGCGGTCGTGTTATGCTGACAGCTTCACCCACACCGAAGCATTCCAGGCGTTACATGAATGCTTGAAGAAATGTGTGATAGGTGGATGTGCTGACTTTGGAATCCGATCAATACGGAATCGTAGGGAGAGATTCTGGCACTCCTGTCAACATCAAAAACCACTTTTTGATTTTGATGACTGGATACAAGGGGGCAATATTACAAATGGATGGTGTTTGATATGGAAATCGAGGTGGCCGGGGATCCACATTGCAACGCCTTAGGGAGAGTAGAATGGAGCTAGCACAAGTTGGTCTTTATAAACCCACTACAGTGTTGCGGTGAGTGGAGATTGAGTTACCATCTACGTCAAAGTAGACGACATGTCTTCTCGTCTCGTCTAAAAAGGGAATTGAATGGGGGAATACATCGTAATGAGACTGTGACAGGCGATACCATTGGTGTGCAGCATCGTGTTCACAGCAGAGCAATATCTTTCTCACCTTTGAACTGACCGCCTTTATGTCTCAAGATACTCAGCTGAAATGTGTCTCCGGGGTATCGGTACCACGAGAGATTGGAAGCTCTGCATTGAGCTAATCTTAGAAATAATTTTATACATCTCTAGCGCAGCAAAGTATACAAGGGAATTTTTTCGCCGCCGAAAGATTAAGCCGGGGCAAGTTAGTTAGATAACGTTTTGAGAGGAAAAAATAATTTGTAGAAGGAGACTTTGTTTGTGATTCATTCATTGAGGTCGCCGAATTATGTCCATATTTTGTAATGGCGAAAGAAGAAAAGTTTGGAAACTCTTCGATTAAAAAATAAGTACCTTATGCCTTGTTTAAGTTCACCAAGCTTAAATTACAAAGGAGTGGAGTTGTGGTGGGGAAACAAACTCCTTTGAGGTGTCTGAACCTGATCAAAGTGAGGCTACGTCCATCAATGCATTTTGTGTCATTTTTAAAGAAAACCTTGAGGAAATTTCATGCAAAAAGGTGTTTTAAAGTGGATTCTAATGAAAAAAAAAGCCGGTGGGACCACTGGGTAGTAATTTGATAGTCTGTTTCAGCGCACGGTGACTGGCACCTCAGCGGACTCTCTGTGGAATGACCATCCAGACATGTCCGTGGTCTTCCACTCCTTCTGTACGTCAGGTGGCAGTGTAGTCTTGCATACCCGTCTGAGTTGAAGAGAGACTTGGGGCGTTTTAATTCACTGCGACAAATTCTCCCCTCAGAAATCTCAAAGGCACTTGCCCTTCTTCCACAGATAAGAGGGAGTGAGTTCTTCCTTTTTAAGGGTAGGACACTCCTTTTGCAACGAAGTGGTTTAAGGATCCGTGTTTGCAGATTGAGGCGCTACTAATACCTTCAGTAGTGTGTAGTGGCCTGCTTGCTTCTTGTTTTAAAGAGACTTTGCTTGTGTGAGCTCTTCAGTGAAAATGCGCATCAGCCGCGGCGGCTTGAATCTCTGGCATCTCTCTTTGCCTTAACAGTAACCCAACCTTCCACCAATGGCATGGTTTACTAATGGCTTCAAGGAGGATTCGTGGCATTACAAGTGTCTTGTCACCGTTTGACGTTAACTCGTCCTTCATTCTTTATAAAGGTATTACGTGGTAATGGTAGAACACACAAGTTGCTGATACACAGAAGGCAATGCTACCGAAATAGAGGAGTCAGTATACACTGAGAACCACTTAGGTATCAACTGAAGCTACCTAATCTCCCAGCCCCAAACGAGAAAGACCTCGACCTCCATGCTAGGGAACCTACCAACAGCTTCAACGTGGACCGTGGTGACAAGTGGTGACAATCTGTTCCAACAGGCCTACAATTTAGGTCACGGTGAGGAGGTATGAAATAAACTTAAAGCTCATGTATGAACTCGCAGATGAGCGGTGAAAGGTATAGCGCTGAGATTGGTTACCCTGTATCGTATGATTCATTAAGCGACCCATTCCTACTCGTTTTTGACACCTGTCTGAATTCCTGCTATCGGTACTACCGCTGATAATAAGCAGCTTTTGAAAGTCAAATATGCTAAGATTTCCTGACAAGATGAAGACCCTCTGTTGAAATGGGAATTCTTCGTTTAACCGGGCTTGAGCATTGTTGTGGTGGCTGAGCAAGTAAATGGCTTGAAAAGTTTACCTCCAGAGCCTTCTTGTCTTCTTCGCCTCAGACTACATTCTTCAAAGCCCTTTACACATAATTTATGATTTAGATGGCTTATAATTTCCTTGGGAGCAACTAGAAAGAGCCAAAAAACAAACGCCACACAAGTCCAGGAGACCCACCCTAAAGTTTGGTCTCTGCGGGGGTCTTGTTGCTGGGATGGGTTTTGGCTGGTAGGTCGGGTTGGTGGAGGAGGTGCGTTTCGGTGGTTGAGGAGCATCCAGATCCAATCGCTGCACACCTTCCATACCCGGCCATTCAGACACTCTGCCTCGATTCGCTGGTTTGGCCAGTGCTCTCAACCACATAAACTAAAATAAATAGAAAAAAGGGAATGGATCAATTTAGATTTTGCCTAATTGTTTTGTAATGTTTCGCTGCTCTGCCCCTCAGCTCAACTGGAGGTATCTAATGCGAGTACAGTCAGGCTGGTGTGTCTCCCCTCACCTGATCCATTCTCTGCAAGGACCTCAGGGGAATGTTGGCTACGGACCTTTCCACAGCAACTGCTACTCGCTTTTAATTTTGAAGAAAAGCTCAAAATGGACAATATTCCTACCAATGCCACTTAAATCTTGCCAGAATCGCAAAATTAAATAAGACGGTGGCGTGGATAGGATGAGCCGTGTGCGTTTAATAACAAAAGGATTACTAAATAGCGACGCCAGGCCTTCACCAAGAGTGACTGATCACATGTCTTCATCACGTCAAATACTAAATTTAAAGGCTACAGATAAAAGGTGCACAGCCCACCTCTAGATGCTTGCCATGCGAATTGGTGAGAACGCGTTCTGTCACAGCTCGAAGAATATTTCTATCTAAAAGTCAGTAAAAAATGGTTTCTTCTGCAAGGTCTCTCAATAAGTAAGACAAACCATAACAAAAAAACGAACGTCTTGAGAAAAAATGCATGCCCACAACGACGCCTTCGCGATCATGATTAATGGTGTGCAAACTACTTATAATGTGCGTTTGAGTATTCAGTAGTATGGCCCTCGTATTTCGGTTAAATTGAAGGCCGTTAGACTATTTGGCCTAAATTTTGTGCCGTTCCGTCCACATTAAAAGGACACCTCGGGGGTGATAAAATCTTGGCCATTTGGCACAAAGCGATGCCACCCATACAAAAAGCGAGACACCTACGCTGAGGCATTAAAGTGATTCATAAAGCCACCGTTTCCGTTCCCCTACCAAAGGCGCTTTACAGTGCCCTCCTGTTAGGCGCGATTGAGACGTCTTACATCACCCAACTTTTACACTATTCTTGGAAATCCGCTTGAGATAGGTGGTGTTAGATCTCAACTGAAATGACCTTGTAGAGCTGTAGTGCGTTGGCCATTTAAGTAACATCATCAAACACACCCATTTTTTTGTTCCTTCTCAAGTCGACAATGCCCAGAGTCCTATTGCCTGCCATCTCGCTATTGCCCTTTAATCCTTTGGCGGGCGCCTTGAGGAGGCTCAACCAGGCCTGCCCCGCGGAGTCACCAAGGCCACAGTTTTGCAGGTCAATGGCTTTGACCCACCTATCATCTCGCAGTGCCTCACACAACAACTTGGAACCGTTGTTGCCTATATGAGGGTTGTCATTCAAAGTCAGTCGACGGATGCCACTCATCGTGTCCAGATTGGGGATTTGATAGCGCAGCGAGTCCTTCCACATCTCCCCTTGACGTTGTAGGGCATGCACCTGAAGGAAAAGTAGTGCAAGTCTCAATGAATTAGGTCAAGTCAATAGGGATACGCGATGAAATTTCCGAATCCAGTCCGATGGCAAGATTATTACGCACAAATGCCCTGATTCTCTTATCGCAGTCTATGCGTCACAAATATGTGGCACTCGTCTCATAAGATAAAGTAACGGAGAGATTGTAGTGAACAAAGTTCCCCCATAAGTCTAGCAGAAGGACTGATGGACTTTCTTTACGCCTATAACAGGCGGGGAAATAGGTCAAATGTTTTACTTAAAATAGGTTAATAATTTAGAGAAAAACAGAAGCTTATTCACGCAAATTGGCGAAAGTGGGTTTGTCAGGCAACAAAATTGCTTGTCTATCCCAATATTTTTACTGATTAAAGTCGACAATCGTTTTTAGTAATGAATTAAGGGAAAGCGACTGCGCTCTCCACGGTAGGGGGGGACCATTGAAAGCCGTTACGTCTGGAAATTGGCCTAAATAGGCTAAAATTGCTAAAAATGATCGTTACTTTGCAAAAAATGCAAACATTTTGTGTAATTATCTAAGCGATTCGGTTATTTTTTAAGATTTTTCTGCCAAAACATGCAATGCAGACAACTGTATTTTAATCTGTCACCTACTTATTTTAAAAATTAGTAGTAAGTTGCTCCAGTGAATCTTTAAACTTGGTCACCGTAAAGTTGCAAAAGTACAGCTAAAAAGGTGGAGGATGAAACAACCAAGCGAATGGAATGAATTTTGGGCGTTTCATAACCTCGCCTTGTAAATGGCACGACGAGAAACCTGACTGTAAAATTTATTCCACTACTGGATAATTGTTTGTTATGCAGGAAGAATTGCAACCCACCGAGACCGCTGCATCGGCCGAGTACATGCCCGCTTTTTGGTTATCACTAGGCAAATCAAGCACAACTGCATCCACTCAGCAGAAAATGGGCAAAAAATTCTGGGAAGAGGGGAGGGAGAAGGGGGTTGGGGGAAATAAAGCGGTCGTGTTTATTTTCTCCAAAGATAAGTACTTGGAGGTAAATTGATTTAAACCACCGAAACCACCAATCAGTGGCGCCTGAGGGGGCGTTTTATTGCACCTCCCGGAGGTGGCCAGTGGAATGAGTAAGAGATGGTATTGGCCGCGGAAATGAGTTAATGGACCACGAAAATTGTCAGGTTGGGTAAAAATTTCATTTCTTGCATTTGACCTCCCTCCCCCCCTTCTCCCCACCTATTTTGTTGGTAAAACGCCCTTTGTCCAAGTCCGAGGAGGCGCTGGCAAAAGGCGGATTTGAAAAACCTCCAAGGTGGTGCTTTCACGCTTGAATGGGGACGGATTTAGCAGCGTCAACTTGGCGAAAAATGCAATTTTCCTAATGCCTGACAATTTCTAATTTACAAAAGGAATTCCTCAAACTACCTTAAATGCAAAAAAGGAGGACGACGAATTCTTTAATTAAGTTGAGATTACAGATGGCCAGGAGGCAGACAATTCGGCCATTTTGACCATCCTTTCAGCAGGGTAATTCAAAGTGACATCCCATTTCTGATTTGATGACAAAACAAAAAAAACCGAGTTTATCAGATGGAATTATTTTGTGTTTTGTTATTTGTAAAAAGCCAAGCGAGTTGAAAAAAAAACAAAAGGAGAAGGCAATAATTTTTTGTAGCAAAAAAGTATGTCAGTAGGTCGTCGAACCCAGAAGTTGAGGCGATGAAAAGGGACTCTTCAGTGTTCTCAATTCAAAGTGGAACGAATTTGTTGGAAGAAAAGTCCATTTCATTATTTTTTATAAAGGGACTTGAAGATACTGTTTTGTATGTACTTACGACAGGGGAAAGACCAACACGTCAAGGCCGGATCGGGTCGGATCCTCAAGTTGGTGTTCCAATGGCTTTACCAATGAAGGAATTCCAAGGTCGATCTAAAAGCCATTCTCTTAGACGGTGGGGTGGAGTGTCTGAGAAGCCCTCGTGTATACTGTGAGAGTAGACAAAAGAAGGGGGAAAGGTAGGGGGGGAGGGGAGGGGGAGAGGGAGTCAAACCAATCAGCAAATTGACCTAATCCAAGGGGGAAGCGGGAAGGAAGTTGGAGAGGGGATGTCTAATGAAAGTGGGTACCGTTAATGCAATGGCTATAAATGCATTCACAGCGCCGTCACCACCTACTTTACTTTCAATTCAGCATGGAAGTAGAACGGTTGCCAGTATTTGGCATTTTAAGCTGTCGGCAACTGTCCGAAGCCTTTGGTTTCTAAGCCTGAAGTCAGTGCTTTGCTAGTCCATCAGTTCTTCAATACTCTCAGTCTTCAGGAATGGCTAGAAGCTCTCCATTAGTGGTAAAGATTTTTAAAAAAGCCCGTCAAAGAGAGCAATAGCTAGGATCCACTGACTAAATGCCATCCAGTTTGCCTCTTCTATGCGTACTCAGTGAGATATCACTTCAGATTCATCGGTTTTGGCAATATGGACTGCTTCACCGCCTTGAGGTACCACTTATGCCGCCCTGTGAAGGTCTTTATGTGGCCGAGAAGCATCAAGTGCAGAGGAGAGAAGAGCAGTCCCGAAAATAACCAAGGAGAACAAGGCTATTTAACTGAAAGTCATCGAACATCGAGACCTTTTGAAGAAGCAAACTCAGGGGCTTCAGGTTCCACTGACTCGCCTATGGAATCAGCTGCCTGAAAGTGTTCAACCTCCGTGGTTTGTAGAAGAGCTTTTTAGACGTGTCTGGAGCCAACCGAAGGAGTCAAAACGGCGAAGGTGATACAAAAATGGTCTAGGAGTGTCAGTGGACCAGAAAAGTCCACTCCTTTCTCCTCTTGGTCCAGTTTCACGGCCACCTTCACACCGGTACGGTCACAATTACAAAGCGCTGCCCAGACAACCGGCTTACCCATCAAATAACACATCATTTGACAGCCCGAGATGCTAGCCTTCCTCCCTCCTCTCATTTTAAGGAATAATTTAAAAGGATAAAAAGCTGCTTAATCAACTCTCCTCACATAAAATCCTTTCTTCTGCTCATCGAAAATAACAAATATTCATTTTTTTTATTGCAATATAATTTATTAATGGAGTGAAAAATTGCGATCGCCTACTAGATTAGTGGACCAAGGTTAAAACTGTTTCCTTGTCTAGAGTTTGGCAAGTCGAAGAATTCATGGTTCAGTATAGAAAGGCGAAAAAAAATGGTTGATAAAAGAGGTTAAATAAAATGTTACAGTGTGGAGAAAAAGCATCCACATGAAGTTGATCCCTATTGTACGGGATGGTGGTGGAAGGCGAAGCCTCAGTTTAATACCATTAAGAAGTTATCGCACGAAGCAAACAAGAGAGAAAAGGGAAGTAGTCCTTAATTGTGCCCACCATCTTGGCATCAGTAAAAGGCGCTTTAGGTAATTTCCAGAATTTGGTTGTCAGAAGAATGTCGAGAAGCGCCTCCGATCGCCTTCCCACGGAATGCGGAACAAAAAAGACCCTATGAGGGCAGAACTACTGCACTACTTTCCTCTCCCCTACTCCGTCAAGATTCAGGGTAAAGGACGGTGAGGTCAAACGCACACAGCGGCGCCTTGGCTGCAAAGGGACGGCTAAAATTTGGTGCGTCTTTTTTTGTCGCCTCAGAGCCACTTTAATCTCTTTCGATCAGGTGGACTTCGTGCTGTGTTTGCGAAAGGGCTAAATTGCATTAAATCCTTTTATTACTAACACAGTAGAGCACAAAACATGGTACCGTATTAAGTAATATTTATACCTTGCCCCACTTTTGATTGGCTAGACTAGAATGATGCATATCTAATGGCTTGCATAAACCGCAAATAAAATTTTCTATGATATCTAACTATATGAAGGGTGTGAATGTAGGATAAATTGCCTGTTGGGACAGCGTGACTCCTTTCACTGTGTCTGGACTGATCGTTCACTACTGTGCCACCGTGGTTAGCATTACTTATTCATGGACCTAAGAACTGGTGAACACCAAAATCAAGGTGTTTTTCTGCGTCTTCACACTGATTACACCAGGTAAGCATCAAGTTCACACTTGACTCAAGGATTTGGATTTTCCGGTTGGCATTAAATACTGCTTAAATCAGCCCATAAAGGTAAACGTGAAACGTATCATAAAGACATTTAAGCAGGTAAAAAAACTAAGAAGGCATATTGTATCTATGCTATTACTAATTTCCTTTTTTAGTGAAGATGGTAGCATCTAAGCTGTGCATTTGGGGTAATCTTCGAGGGTGAATTACCCAACCCCAATCGTGATACCCCACCTCGAGTGCTGATTGGTGTATCGAGCTTCGACCAATCAACTTTTGGCATGGAATCGGAATATACTAATCCTCCAACGTGAGCGTGCTAAAGTCGCGAATAAGGACAATTACAAATGAGTAAGCCGTTTTTCTCGTTTTTTGTTCATGTTATACTTTCTCACAACTTGTCACACACACTTTCGATCGTCCTTTATCACCTTAATTGTTGCCAGTTGACATGGAAATGAGTGAGGGAAAAGTGAGGCGTCTTAACTGACACATCAATTAATGAAATCATCAGAAGTGATATGACAGTGACATTTTGGAGATTTGAATGAGTTGTTTGCAATACTGGTGGCCCTACAGGTAAATGGCAACTTTTAAAACTCACTTGTCAATTATTTCTATCGGTTAAATAAAAGCTGTCGATGCCATCATTATCTGTGTCGCATACGGGATTACAAATGCCAAACAAGTATTTCCTGTCAGCTCATTCTGATCGATTCCATCAAACCGCGCCCCTCCCAACCCCCTGACAGACTGGAGGTCGGGTGAAATAATGGAGTCGAGGGACAACGCCGTCTATTCAACAAATAATCTCAATTTTTTGAGGACTTTTAAAGCCCTCTTCAAAAAAATGAGTGAAAATTAATGTCAAGTGAGATTCACAGTTTATTTGGGCTATTGCTGCCTCATCTACGGCTGTGACGCTGGCAGCGAGCTTAGTAACTGAGACTGAAACGCGAGGTGGGTTCAAATGTAACAATGGCAACCTTAGTCAACTGCATGTAGGGAAAAAGTCGAGTAAACAAAGCAGACCACAAAAGGTACTTTTAGACCATCCATTTTGCCAAAGAAGTGACCTTTCCATTTACCAGTCTTTATTCATAGGTGATGGCAACGATATCCCATCTCCAACCCCCCTCCCCTCCCTCCCACCGCCCTTTCGCCTTTGTTGTCACCACACTTTAATCGTTGAACATAAAAAGGCTGTTTGATAATTTTTTATGATAAATCCGTCAAAAAAATAAAAAAGGAACGCCCCGCCCCCTATTTTTAGGCTAAAATGTGGTGGCATATTTGGGGTATATTTAGTTGCCAAAACTGTGGAATGAAAGCGTGCCCCCATTTTATTACTTATTAGGATGCTGTCCACTGCTGCGCTGCCTTACCCCCCCCTCCGCCTCCCCACTGATCCTCTCGTTCACCCTCTTACGCATCCCCTTTCCCCGCCTCGGCCCTCGTCTCATGAATTAGTTAGGGGACAGCGGAACACAAGTTAATTAAGAAATTCCAGACAGAAAACTCATAAAACTTTGTCGCTATTTTCCTTACTTTAACACTTTTTTTTGGAGGAAGAGAGGAAGGATAAAAAGGGGAAAAATTCTGAACAATAAAGATATTACATTACAAACTACGCACTTTTTTTTTAGTCTCTCCTCGCTCTTTTCATCTTGCGGTGTGTGTGTGTGTGTGGCGGTGGCGGTGGTGGACGACTCAATAATGACGTCTTTGGCATGACAAAAAAGGGAAGTAAATTAAGTTTTCCAAGAGAAAAAAAAAAACACTAAGTGGGTCATTGAGAGAGAGTCCGCGTCTCAAAAAGGGAATTTGCTTTTTGGATGGAAGAAAAACCCGCCTCTTTTTTTCCCCCTTAAAGGGGGGAAATAAAGTTGAGTTTAGTGTCTACCAATGAGGTATTTATTTATTTGGCAAAAGCCACATCCAATTTGGCCATTTCTACCTCATTAGCCAGGGGTTGGAAGATGCCTCCCTCCACTCCACCCCCTTGTTACTGCCAAGCCAAATTGTCAAGTCCCTCCACCTACCCGATAACCCAAAAAATCAATTTTTACGTATTTTATTTTGCCCCCCGTAAAAAAAAGAAAAAAAAACGCAAAATTTGTAAAGTTCTATCTGAGTCTTAAAAAAGTGGATTTTCATGATTTAGTAATTTGTCTGCTCATTATCTATCAATGCCAGAATTGACTTGATGCCGAAAATCCTTTTTTTTTTCTAACTAAAAAAAAGCAATTTAGTGAGAGAATTTGACCAAACAGGAGAGTTTTGTTTAATTGAGCCATCTAATTTTGAAGGAGGTACTGAGTTTGTTCCAGCCAATCCCACCTGGATCTCCCTCGCCCTCTCTCTCGTTTTCTCGACCCTTTTCCTTCTCTCTCTCTCTCTCACACCTCTTACATGTGACGCTTGTCATGTGACTTCTTCAGTCTGACAATGCAAATTCCTCCTGTAGAGCCTAGTCATAAGCCCTGTCAATCGGAGAGTAAAAGGTGACCATAAAATTCATACTTGAATTGCACCGAAGAGGATGTAACGAGAGCACGTGTACATATCAGATATGCAATTCCCGTCGGTGGGGTTGAATCTCCTCCCCCTCCTCCTCCGCCTCTTCCTCAGAGAGGCTAAAAATGGTGTAGTCCTTTCCTCGGTGACTCCTCCTCAGTACTTAAATGTTACTCTTTCCACTTTTTGATACCAAATTTTTGTGCTTTAGACGACTCCACCAATCAAAATATCAGTCTACCACGTGGGAAAATAATCTATCAGCACGAGGGTCGACTAGTATTGCCTCCAGAGAGTACTGATGAAGTGTCACACTCGAATGAGAGTCCCCTTTTGGCGGTTATTGCCATTGGAAGTCTCTTTCTTCTCCTCACTATCACCACACTTGCTGTCAGTCTCGCCTTTTTGCGTCAACACGCTCGCAACGAGCGTCGCCTTCGGTGTGGTGGCAATACCGGTGCCGGAGGCGTCGCAGGCAGCGGCGAAGCCAATGAGGTTGATGTTTTTATCAATCCCAGCGGTGAATGGCGCTGCAGCCTAGAATCGGACAGTTTCGAGGACATCTCCGACATCTCTATGGAGGTGGAGGTGGGCGAGGACGAGGAGGAGGAGGAGGAGAATCAAGAAGGTGTAGAAGGAGGCTGGGCTGGAATAGGAGAGGTAGGGAAATCCGCAGCTGGGTGGGTCTACCCAAATCCTCGCCTGTGTCCAAGGCATTCACGAATAGCAATGATCCAAGGATCGGGCCCTATGACATCTTCCATTGTGCATGACGTTTAATGGCAAAGTCTGTCTCTGTTTACCCGATTTTATAAATAAGAAAATTTATCAAAATAATCTTTCTTGTGTTTGCCTTCTTAACTGCATCCTTCGATCTTGCCAAATGGTGGAGACTTTTTCCTCAGCTTCGGTTAAGGATTGTAATCAACCTCAGTCGGTAGAGGTGATGATAAAATCCACTCCAACAGAAAAGGTGGTGTAGGAAAAACCAGTATTTGAAGTGATAAGTTGAGAGGATGTAAAGAGAAGGCAAAGAGGAATTAATGAACCCCCTTCCCCCGACCGACGAAGCGGATACTTCCACGACAGGAGATTGACATCCGAAGGAGGGATTGGTGTCTAGTAAACTGGACAGCCTTTTTACCCATAGCTATCAGTCAAAAGGAAGGCAGAGCAGAATCTCGACTTCACCACATTTAACCAACCCACACAGCATGGGAGTGTTGAGTACGTAAAAGCTGTTTTTAGCTTCTACGCAATTCTTACCCCCTCCTTCAGTGCATTTTTAGAGCGGTAGTGAAGAGGAGTAAAATACTTAAAAGTAAAGGTGGAAAAAGTTGAATGAAAAAAAAAGACGTGTCGGTTAGAAAGAACGTGATTAGCTGTCTCTAGTGCATTGACAACCACCTCCATTTTCGTCTCTACCTGGTAAAAGGAAGGCCGTGGTCTTTTGGTCACAGTTTTACAGCATCCATTGGGGGACGCCGCTGTCTCTGGAGCGGGCTTGGATGGGCCTTTGAAAGTCTACTACCAAATCCGCATGGAATTGAATAATACCCCTTACAAAGAAGGTTCGGCTAGGTTGCCAGCGGAGTGGGGGATGTGCAGGTTTGGAGCAATGACCACCTCCACCTGCCTTACGAAGCTAGGGAAAGTAAATAGTCTAAAATTTTCCTCTTCCTCAAAAAAAAAAAAAAAACTCTGCCTTTTTTTTATTATGAAAGATTACCTGCCTCGCCTCTTCCGTATGCATCTGGGAAGGCGACTTATTAATTCTGACAGGTGTTTGCATCAATTCGTGGCAAGACCTATCTACCCAATCCGGAGATCACACAGACTTGGGGCAAAAAAAAAGGAGACGATTAAATGCGCTTTCACAGGCTGGGGTGTCTAAGGACAATAGAATTTCTCTGATTTCGTCCTTTAAAATGATCCATTTAGAGACGTAAACAACACCGACATCTTCATTAGTCGCCTTCTTTCTTTTTAGGCCTTTTAAACCAACATTATCAAATTAGATGGTGGAAATGGTGGAAAATGAAAACAGACTAGTTTAAATTTATTGCTGTTACTGGTGTAGTGGTGCCTTTTGAGCCCTTCCCTTGCAATTCCAAGTACTTCAACCGCCTGGAAAATTCAATCTTCCCTCCAATTACGGGTAGGCCAAGCGTAAAGACACCAGCCGCTGGGGGCTGAAGACACGACCATCACGGAAGTTGTTTCATTCAAGGCAAAAAAAAGAAACTGCTAAGGGGAAGAAAACTTTTTTTTAGACAATTCACTTAGTAGGTAGGAGGTATGTCCTGACAGATGTGGTTGTTTAAGTGGCTCATTCAAGTGGATGGAAGACTTTGACAAAACGCCGACCTCTTAAGCGCAAGTGTGCTACTACACCATTTATGTCGGAAAAAAAAATGTTTTGTGCTACTTTTTTTGCAAGTTAAGTGAGGCAGGTAATCTTTCCCCATTTACCTACCTGTGCGTACAATGGACAGGACCTTCACCACCCTGCCCAAGAATTGTCCATTGTTTCGGGGGTAAATAGTCTTGGCGGGCTCTTTAATAAAATATGGAATTCTTATCTTTGATCTGTTTACCCAAACAAAAGCACTTTGCTTTCCCTCACGTGAATTTTGACGGGAGTCGCTGGGGGGGAAGGGGGAGGGGGAGGGGGGAGGGGGAGGGGGGAGGGGGAGGGGGGAGGGGGAGGGGGAGAGTAGGGGACGGGGAGAAGGTTTGCTTTACTCTCATCTATACAAACGTAAAAGACCTGAGGTTTTGTTACTTTCGACTCTTTTTGATGTGGTTTATAGGCAAGAAAATTTGCTTATTTGTTTTGGCTAAAGTGGAGGTGGAATACATAAATAAACATAAATTTTGGGCTTATGAGGAAAAATAAGCCTAGTGTCGTTAAAATGCACATGCACTCAAGGTTTGATGCGATTAATGCTGCAAAAGGTTATTTATAACCCGAGCGAAATGCATTTTCTCCCTTTTTTTTTGATTGCGGCTAAAGGTAAAAACATGAAAGAAGCACAAAGTGGTTTGCCACTTTGTAATGGCATGAGAAAAGAGATGGCAGTGATTCCGTTGGCAAACAAACTCATCCAATTTTTTTGCCATTTTTAAATCACTTCTGACAAAAATAGAATGAATAACCTTCCGATACTAAAAGATCACTCTTATGACTCAAAATTATTAATGAAAGGAAATAAGTTTTCTATTGAATTCCCAAGTTAAAAATGAGTCACTCGGTGGCATTCTGACGATTACATGATCACGTGTTCGACTTCAAAACGCATAAGCACTTTCGTTTTAAAGTAGCTCCTCAAATTAAGTTAGAAAAGGCTTATCAATACTGAGTTAATACTTCACTAAGACTGCATCATCTATCGAGTAAAAGTACCTACTTATATGAATATAAGTAGCACTTCAGCCAGCAGGTAGAAAGGTACGTACGTGAAGGAGGTTCACGAGCGGCCGTATTCCGTTATCACTGATGCCACAGCCACTGAGATTGAGAGCCATAACGTGAAGGGTCTTCTTCAAGGCAGCACACAGTTCTGTAAAAAAATTTTGACCGACCAGATGCTTTGTAGAAATCATCAAACACATTAACTTAAGTGTTTAGGATAGTCAAATCAACGATATCAGCACAGACGATGACGCCGACTTGTCATCGTTGCTATTCATCAACGAGCAAAACCAATGTGTAAATTTTCACACCCTCTTGTGGCATTACCTTTTAGAAGTTTTGGCAAAAAATGATGGGAATACCACAAAGGATTAATAAGTATCTCTGCTTAAGGTTGAAAAATTTTTCCAGATTAATTAATGTAATTCAATTTATGATCTGAAAATAAAACCAAACACGGCGAACATCAATAACATATCAAGAAATATAGATGTAAGGTCGCAATAATGCTAAAAAGCAGCTATAAGAACGGCTGAATCACCTGTGACAGCACCATCGCCTATTTGACTGTTTTCAAACGATAGAAAACGCAGGTTCCTTGCTTTTACTAATCCCTAAATGGGGAGATAGCTTAAGGTATATGATTTAATAGTTATCAAGGAGAAGGATCTAACATCTTTTACATAGTACAAGTAAACAGCATACTTGGCATAAAAGGATGACATCATCGCAAGCTAAAGGCAAATTTTGGAGTTCCAGCATTTGAAGAGATTGGTTAGCGGTGGCAGAGATTAAAAGCGATCGACATATATCCGTAAGAACCTCCGGTTGCACAAGAGAATTCAGCCTTTTTGGCAGCTTACTCGAATCTCTACGTTTATCTGAGTCAGAATAAGCAAAAATAGGCATTATATGATAGATATATATAATGAAGTAATCCCGCTTAACCTTACGTGGCTTTCTATAAAGTAGGCTTCGAAAAGCAATTGTTTGTGTTCTGGGAAAAACCTCTAAGGTACGAAGAACAGCATCCAGTTCTTTGCGCCTGAATCAGAATTGAGTCCAATCATGTGGGTAGAGTACCTTATATTGTCTATATTTACATCAACAATGCGATCTTGACCATGTCGCATAACACGTTTTAAGGGCCCGGTATCATTTTGTTCGCACATAAATTTGTAGGTTTTGAGAAAATCTGGCGATTTCCCGGAACGTGATCTTGGTGAGATAGCCATAGTAATTTGGCTAAATTCGTGTATATGTTGATTATTTCAAATATTCGGCTTGTTTAACCCTGTTGCAGTAAATTAATATGGTTCGCTTAAACGAGTAAAGCTATGTATTGAGCACTAGATGGCATTTTATATGAGATTCTGAGTTTTAGTTTACATTTATTCCTTTTTGTGAAGACTCTCAGTGTTTGCGTCTCTTTCATATCATCAAAATTAAAATAAGCTTACAATTCACACCTATGCATATTTGAGTTCAAATTCTTATGCATGTTGCTATTAATATGTTCTCAGATTTTTACCAAAAGTACTATTTTATGTTTGCTAATGGCCTTCATTTCATTCGCCATGGTTTATCAGGCACAATATGCATCCAAATGTGTGTTCCTATATGTAACGTTAATTTACTGTGTTAAAATAGCCCCTTAACGCATACGTTTCCGCCGATTTTGCTTTTATTTTAGTACTTTTGGGTTCCGTAAACCCGTCCACTTTTATCACATAGGCTCTCCTCTACTTTTGATTGTACTTTTGCCTGAGGGCATGGTAATGCTGGCATTTATAAGCTAATCTATTCCAGCCGAGTAGTAGCTCTGATTGCGCTTAGCAGCTACGGAATCGAAACTTTGGTACTGAAGGTGACTCCTAAGTAATCCTTTGATCTACGAAGGCTCACCTCGTAGGAATTTCGGAATGGCGTCAATTATTAGCATCGTTCTAGAGATCAGTTTCCCTTAGTATTGATAAGCTTAGTGCCAGATTTACTCAAGGTTCGGAGGCCTACCATATTATTTTAATACGATTTAATTACTCCTTCTGCACCCGATCCCTTTTTCTCTGGGCCTTCTTTTGTTTAGTCAAACAAGTTTTCTGGATAACTTTAGGGTAGTTTTTAGATTGCATTTTAAATTAAGGCGTAATTATGGATAGTTAAGTGTAAAAAATAATATCGTTTTTGCAGTTATTCTACCTATCGACCCCCCTTATTCATGCTCTCAGAGGTAACAGAGGCAAATTCCGCTGCTTAACAGAAGACGTACTGGGGCAGAAATCTGTAAGGAATGACATCCCAAATGGATGGAGAAGATTGGGGCATAATAACCAAGATGTCATGAATCAGGCCCCACTTTAAGGTATTGTCCAAATGTTGGGAAATCGGAAGGATCCTTTATAGATAAATGTCACACCAATGCCTATCCAATCATTCCCGACCCTGCCTCCGTGATTACTTAAAGAAGCCTCCTGGCAAGTGATAAAAGACCTTTTCTTTAAGTCATAGCCTTGTTGTTGTTTGGCGTGTAGAACTGATTAATGTTCCACATCGAGTGCATTTCACATTCCAACTGCTAGTCACAAAACCATTACCCAGTTGACCATGCTAATTAAAACTGCATGCAAAATAAAGCATATTTACGAATCCATTAAACCATGTCAGAAAGGGGAGAAAAATGGCCCACATTAGAAGCCGAAGTCGCTGAGCCTGGGCGACATTCATTCCTCCGCCTGCTTACGGGTCTAGACTGCAGACCGTCCATCAGCCCGCCCCAGAGACAAGACCTCCCTAGCCCAACAGGCGCCGTGAAAATCTCGACCTAGAGTTCCAGATGCACTACCCACTTCTTTAGTAGCAAATTTCTGCGTTAGTTTAGCTCTAATCAAGTGAAAAATGATACCGTCACCTTTGATCAGCCTTAAGTGTCTAAACTTTACACATCGTTTTGCATTCACGAATCGACAAGAGGAGTGGGTGTGTTCACACAGAACTGGAGTTCTAAAAATGTTTGCCACGTCTATTAATGTCAAGTTTTGGTTGTAAGAATTGGTATATTTTGTTAGTTTGGTAATTTACTGCGTTTTTATTGGAGGATCGAAGGAATTGTCAACAATTGACGCCATTTCGCTAACCTTCCCAGTGGGAGTCTTCCCCCACCCACCTATCTATCCATCAGAATAGGGACCATCCTTCCATCTCGCCCCGTTAATTAGTACAATCAACAAAGTCATTTGGCATCGCACTATGTTTCGTTTGTCATGAACCCATCAACGCCGTCACCACACCAACACTCCACTCCGACTATCCGCTACACATGGGTATGGGATATCATTCGGCACGCCTGCCTGGCAGCACCCACTTCATAAACCACCCCAACTAATCCCGCAGGATGGAACTCGGTACCACTAATGTCGATGCCTTGAGCTACCTACGCGTAAATTGATGTACGCACCTAGTTGTGCGGCAGTGACAGAGGCCGTACCACCCGTTGCACTGTTTGAATGTGGGTAGGCAATCCACAGACGAAGACAGGCTGGTGATGCACACTACCTACATGTGACCTTTGTTCGAGTCAGGTGGATGCACACCTGAGCAGTGCCTCTCCTCCTCGCTCCACTGAACTTTGAGCTTCAGTCCTGATGTTGGCGGTAGCGGTAGTGGTGGAGGCAGTGATGGTGGTGGTGGTGATTGAGGACACCGTTATAGTGTGCCTGCTCAGGCCATGCATGCATGGACGCATGCACACTTACCACTCGCCCTTCTCACCACTCCACTCTCCACACCCTCCACACCCTCCACACACACCACAGCTTGGTGCAGTAAAACACGAAGAAAAGGGAACACTTCAATCGGTCAAACATGTGGCGCTTATTCATCCCAACAAGGTCATCGAGTGTGAGCATTGGGATACAGCCACTCACCCTTCACAGATCAGCGCATCCATCAAGCAGCAACTCATTAGGGTGAGACCAACACGATAAGGGAGGGAAAGAAGGCAACCACCTCGTAATGTGTTCCTTCTCTCACTTATGGGAATAGTGAGGTGGGTGATGCTGCACCACCAGTGTGATCGATGAAATATGGAAGCATTTAAAGGCTGACTTCGAGACTCCATCCTCTTGACTCCCAGTTCCTTCATCAATCCCCTCCCCCATCCACAATAGACTCCACAGCACCACTCGAGGCGGAACTCATGCCAATGTAAAATTCCAGCACAGGAATATGCCTTCGAATTGAGCAGTTGTGTTGCAACTTCATCCCTCAATTTTACCATAAATTCACATAGAGCGACCAACAACAGTCTTATGTCTCACAGATTAGATTAGCTAATGAAGTTTTCAATGGCTTCGTTCATGATTTGCGGCTTCTAAGGCACGTACTCTATTAATCCATCTACCAGCAGTCCATTTAATGCTATTATTTTGAACTTTCGAACCACATAGGCACAATCCGTTGGTTAACCGATTCAAGATGCATGACGGATGGCTCTGCGATAGCTTGGTGTTTTCAGAATCTATGCTATTTCACATCAAGCCTCTCAGCTCAGGGTCCACATCATTATTTGTAAGGTTTATCACAAAATAGCCAAGCGACTTGAATTAATAATTTAAGGAATTAAACGCAGACCTTTTAAGAATTTTAAGGTCATGCCATGTGTCGCCTTGGCTTTAGTGAGCCAATTTGCATGCCTGGCTCAAACTCACTCAGCTCGTCCATCGTGACCTTCCAAGTTTTAACCCTAATTCTCATTTGCAATCGCCTGATCACCTCACAAGTCTCAAGTAATTACATGCGCAATTTCATCAGGGGGTTCAAATGACGGCCTCTATCTCCGTTGCCATGCGACCTTATAGGGTCGAAATGCGCATCCTTTATGAGAAGCACGCCACCTTCTCACGATGCATTTGTCAATGGACTTTTAAAGAGACCATCTATCTGGATTGCTTTAAGGGATCTAATTTTCATCCTTCTGTTTGGGGAGGGTAAAAAGTAGCGAAAAAAAAAAACGAGATTTTGTCCAACGTCAACTCCTGCTCACATTTCGCGTGCGTGCGTGTGTGCGCGGGTGACTAACACTCGCCCAAGGTGGAGCGGAAACCACATCTCGCTTGGCGATCGATAGACGCTCGCACGACCCGCATTTGCGTGCGCGCACACACGTACGCACACACACACATGCGTACATGTGCACACCTTGCACGGTGAGGATGAGTCATGCACACATTTGCAGGGCGGTGATTCACGTAACCATGGCAACGTGGAATGGGCTCATGCAGCGGCGAGGGCGTCTTTTCTCGCTACGACGTGGCAGCCGAAGAGATCGGAGTTGCGACGTGATTTATCTTTTGCCGGGCGGAGCGACTGACCGACCAATTGCAGGTATGGCTGGATGATCATGTAAACAGCATTGTGACACAATTCGAGGAGAGTTTGCACTTCGAAACACATCATGATGTATTACGTTTACTTTTTGGCTCTCAAGCGTGACCTCTGCCACGTTTCGCAGTCGGTGCTTTAAAAACCCTTTATGAGATATGCACGAAGACTTCGGCAGTTTATTCCATTCTCAGTGGTGTGTTTGATGGATCCACAGTTCCAAAATGTTGAGAAGGAAGTTTTAAAGTCGTTCGGGCCTAGCGGTGAAAGCACGAGGAAGTGCATTGAATGGCCTCTTCGTTATGAGCCTTGCACAATGGGTGGGCTTGTTACCATAGCAACCGGTAGATCTTTTGATAAGCAAGCCTTCTTTGAAGGCATCGTGAAAGAAGTCGCATATTTGAGAGGAGAAAAATGTGCGATAAATATCCACCGCTCTGTGGCTACCTAATATTTGGGTTCAGAGGACCAGCAGCAGGGTTCTCTGCAATCGAGCGATGGAGTGACTCCGAGCAACAACGCGTGCTGAACACTTCGAACTCGATTTTAAGTCTCGAGCCAGCTCAACAAGACAAGGAATAAATCATTCAAATTAAATGATTTGTTTATGCATTCCTCCTTCTTCTTCCCCTTTTTCCTGTCAGTTTTATCGCATTTCTGTTGCCTTACCTTGACATCACCCTTCTTTGTCTAGTCAACAGCAAAATTGCCTTGAAAATCACGTCATCTTTGATTAGGGTTGAAGCTTGACAAATGCATGTGCTGGTGATAGTCAGAAGGCCGTTTGACTTTTCCTGGATCACCATCCGTGCCACCTAAGAGTAAAGGTAGTCAGACGAGTTCCTTTAACTATTCGTTGTCTCCTGCCATCCAAACTTCTGTACCGACGAGACCACTGCCTACGACTACCACTGCTGGTAAATTCAAGCTCCGTCCATACCATCCTAACCATTTGGAGAAGGAGGGAATGGAGGAGCAGAATACAGTATCGCCTATCCCAAATAAGGATTTCCGGTTAACTGTAATGTGCTGAGCTGTCCCGCAGGAGTATGAAGAGGGCCTGAAGAAGACCTTTTTCCCCGCCAATTGAATACGTTTAGGGAAGCAAAACAAAGCAGCTTAAATTTTCCATCTTTCGGGCTCCTCGAGGCTACTGTTGAACTAATCCAAAATGGACCTTAAAGGTCGCCTTGAAGTCCATCCATTGTCTACAGATTGGACACTTCTCTCCATATCCGCCTGCCACTTCCTGCTAGACTTTCAAGAACGAATGGATTGGAGTTCTGTGCCTTTTACTGGCCAATGGTCAAGACCTTTCCGATACGTTCAGGAGATGTGGAGGTTTGGGGAGAGAAAGAATTGGGCTTCTCTTTCCGGGTTGCCTTAGGACCCATCAAATGACCAGTGAGGGCATAATAGAGAGCTCTGAATCCCCTGCCCTGCCCCGCCTCCCTCACCTTCTTCATACACCCACAGACGGTTTCATCGCCCATGTTTCCTGACTCACCACGACTAAGTTAGTCATGTTGCCATCGTTGCAATCTACAGACCACTCAAATTCTCATCAAACGGCAGAAACAAAGTTTATGTGACTTGTCTGTGTGAATTTTCTAACAAAACCGCTAAAAAAGTCCCCCACGATTAGGCAGTCACAAATTTACCTTCTATTAGATCGTAAAGGCCAGTGTAGTTGCACAAGGCTATCGAGCTTGTCACTCGTAATCCCCTCATTCATGGCGGGCCGACAGATCCTATGAAGTCCTGGAGGGTGGGCCAGGAAGTTAATCAGCCTTCAAGAGTAGATTGCCTAGTAATTTTAGTTGGACACTACACAAAATATTTCCCGAGGGGAGGCATTTGATTTTACTTGACCGAGCCTTTGGAGACAAACAAATGAAGGGCTATCAAAACAGCATTCATTCCAAACCCAGGAATACAACAAATTTGTTTAGTTAAACATGAACTCATTTGCACCAGTGAAAGGTGTAAACAGAGGGCCACACGGATCCCGGATTAAAGGAATTGCCTTGCATTTCAATTTGGTTGTGTTATGGGATGTCACATGGTCACTGCTGTTCCAAACCCTACCCAGTGGGTAAATCGGCGCAATTGCTTCAAAGCGGAAGGCCAAGCTTTCTCCCATAAAATGAGCATGTTTGAACTCTGTACAGAGATGAAGTTTTCTCTCCTACAGATTTTATACCCTTGTACGTTTATAAGTAGTATCTGAAAAAAGGGTCCTAAAAACCTACATCCTTAACAGATGGTTTTTTGAGGTTTAATGTTGCGATTGACTCTTTGTTGAAGTAAGATTTGAACTACACGGATGCTTGAGTTTCCAAACTTTGTACTCTCGCTCTGCGGCATAGCTTCCGTGCTCTTCTCTGCATTTGTAAGTAGTATGTTATGCCTATTGCAACTTCTGGGAAGACTTGGCATGATAAACGGGTGGCACCAATCCAAAAGGCAACTGCACTCACTTCTACGGCTGGCAAAAGAAGGCATCCCAATGCTGGCTAGTGATTCTGTGAGGACTTCCAACGGAAAAGTGATAACTGAAGTCTGACCATGGCAATCACCCCAACCCAGCGTTCTTCGGGAATGACAGTCTACGCCAGAGCGAAACCAAATAAATACCAAGATAGACATTGGATTTGGTGACACTGATTTAAAGTTAAACCGGCAAGAAGGAGTAGATAAAGACTAATCGTCCGCCACGTTGTGATGATCGCTGCTGGAAACTATCCAAAGGGATAGTCGGAGACAATGGTGAACGAGAAGGAGAAGATGTAGCGATTTGCAGTTTTGTTTAATTGTCCGACTAAGTACGCGGGTGGTTTGGCCTCTGTGGAATGTAATTTAAGCTCAGCAATATGGTTTCCACCTTTTCTGAACTCAAGGTTAGTAAGTAGTATGTTCTCCCAAAGCTCCTTTGACAATATAGGACTTCATCTAAAACTGCAATGACTTGCCAAACAAATTAAGGGATTTAATCTTGCGAAATGAGCTTTTTTAATATTTGGCTCTACTTATTAAGTAAATTTTATCAAATTTTTAAGCCAAGAGGATACTACTCTTGAATAATGAGTGGCAGCACCACTATTTTGGTAAAAAGAGGCTTTCACTATACACCTCAAAATCAATTTTGACAATAAGATTATTTTTATTAGCTTCCAGCAATAGAGACTTTAACAAGCTATCTTTTCAGGAAACTCTAAGGAGCGGTTTTGATCGTCTTATGCACGACATCATTAGGCGCTAGAGATGGATGTCGCAACCCTATAATCCCCCTTGACTACCCTCTTTACACCCTTACGTCATCGCCTCAAAGATTAGGATTATAACTTCTGGGAAATTTCAGGAAGTCGCATTCTCGAATGAATTGTCCCTTTCATTCGTCCACCCTTTCGACCATCAGTGCTACGGGAAGCGCGAATTCCCCCATCCGGTCGGTCACACAGCTCTTCAGCAAATCGGATGCGAGATTCAGTAGCCTTCAACTCCTGCAATGCGAGTGTTCCGACCTGGAGTTATACACAATCACCGGTTGACCGGCCGGCTGCACGAATACACGGCCGGTTGACCGACTGACAGGGTGTCAGTCACTTGCCTCGTCACACATTACATCAATCTTCGCGTCACTTTTTGCCAAACAAGTGATACCAACACCCGGCATTCAACCGTAGCACACAGCACTTCCAAGCAGAAACACCATCAAAAGTCGTGGTATATAAAGTGTGGAGGAAAGAAAGGCAAAAGCCAGCGATAGGACCAACCAAACTCAGGTGATCCTCCAAACAGTCACAATTTCAATTATTATAGACCAAAACATCTGCTTCATTGCTTGTCACATTTTTATCAACGATATGATTGACGTCAGAAAGTCAAGCTGATTCCAGCGGGGCTATTTTGAGGTACCGAGGTCGTCCAAAAGCTCTGAACGTGAACAAAAAAAACGAATAACTATATAAAATGAACAAACAATTGGGTGGAGAGGACCAAAGTAATGGTTTAAACTTTACTTGACAAGTAAAATGGGTCAGAGGAGGTCACGTTGGTCCCTGCCACCTTGCTACAAAATTCACTTTCCATGCAGTAAACAAATTCTTTTCTTTTCTAGGTGAATAAAAAAGAGAGCAAACGCACAAAAGTAGTTGTAAAACCCCAGGAATTTGAACCTAGTGTGTGTGTGTTTGTTTGTTTTTTTCCCTACGCAAAATCGGAGGCGAATATTGTCATAGCAATGACAACTGTTGCCTTAGAAAGTTGAGAAAAACTTGCCTCTCTCTTTTTGGTGGCACGTCATCACACTTTAGGTTAAGGTGTGAACATGCCATTGTGGATGAAATTGCCAGGTGGCTGGGTCGCCCTTAGCTCTGTCAAGTCTGCCTGTTGAAAGGTCAAAATTAGACCCCGAGGTCGGTTTTAAGTGTCGTGGAGGTGGATCTAGGTGCGAACAAATTCAGGGCCCTCATGAAAGGCGTGTATGTGGTCTGAAAGAGGATGGACAAGTTGGATCCCCTCGGGTTGGAGGAGGTCAAGAGTGATCCAAATTGATTGTCGATGGAGGAAACACGTTATAGGGCCGAAGAGGTGTCCAACGTGGATCTATGGCCCCCTATGTTGAGCAGTAGTCGATCAAGTGAATTTCCGTAAGGCGAAGATGGACATAGGCCCCTATCAATGAATTCAAAAGTCCCCATTTATTTCGGTGGAAAGTGCCTATTACTACAAATTATGCTAAAGACAACGAAGGGTGTCATTTTTCAGGCAAATGGTGACATGATATGCGAAGATTCTCCCATTTTTTATAAAAACTTCAATCCTACAGGAGTGACAAGAAGAAGCAACATTGCCGCTAAAAGTTTTGTCCGTAATAGTCCAAAGTGTCTTTTTCGCCCAATTTTGAAATAAGGCCACATTCCTTAGGGAAGAAATAAACTTTCCATGTTTCCCCACTCATAATGCAAATAACTTACTTTTTTGCGAAAAGAAAACACATTCAATCGCAGAGAAAGTACTGGGACTTGGGCTTGCAAACCCTCGCTGAATCAGCTACAATCTTGACGAGTGCGAATAGTACTTAAAAGTTGTGAGTAGACATCGGTCAGTGATTAAGTACACGGCACTAGCCGACTAATCTGTCACCTTCACAGGCCATTTTGTTTAAAGAAGGCCCAAAATTTGTCGCAAATTCGGCCAATCACAAAGAGGCGGATGATGGACTCAACAACAGACGAATGACCTCTTCAGTTCAGGGTGAGAAAGTAAACGATAGCATCATTTTGTTAGTTCATTGCTACTCACCCAGTCATCTCCTTCTGTGAGGTCAGATGAACTAAACTTGTCAGAAGAAGACCTAAATCCTCTAAATTAAATTAACTGTTGACGTTTTTTGGGTGTTAGAGGCATATTTTGTCAAAGTCAAGAATAGGCTCGGAGATATCGACATGCGTGTGATCAATCTTCTGTATCGCGGGTTACATCAAGTTACTGACTTACCTAAGACAGTAATTTGTTTGGGTAACTCATTAAGCTTTCTTCTCTCGGTTTATTCAGCCATCGTCTCGACTGCATGGATATCTTTGCATTGCTACAACCATCTCGTTCTGCCCTGTGCTCCCTAATAATGTGATCTTCTCTAGCGACTACTCAAGGCGCTAAACGACGTGGAGGAGAGCAGATGATCTGCCGGGCTTAGTCTGCAGTTTATAACAGCAGGACAGCCGTGTGCCACATTCTTCATGGCTGGCATTAGTCCTGCTAACCGTCTGCCTACAGCCGCCCAGCCCGTCTGTACTGAGCCTCCACAGGTATGCCTCAAATCGCCTTCAGTGACGGTGTGAAAAGCTTCGCTAAGGAAGACGGAGTTTAAAGCGAAACCGAGGACACAGGTTGTTTTATATGCGCATAATCTTACGTCCTCTCAAACTGCTCACGTCCTTCAACCATCGCACCTCAGCAGGTCTGCTCCTCTACAAGTCCACTACCAAAGCTACAGGGATTGAAGCCACCTGACACCTCACAAGGTCGCGAAATCTTGACTACGACTTAAAGTGGAAAGAATAAAATAAATTTTTCTATTGCACTAATGACTTTTTGGAATGACCTGGCCCAAAGGCTATAAGCACCGTCAGTTCCCCGGGGTCAGCATTATGACACTTGTTGTGGCATTCCATCATATGATTATCGTTTGAGCTACCAAAGTCTTGGAAGAAAAAGGGCACCGAGTGGGATTAGCCTCAGCTGATTTATTCCACTGATTCTCAAAGTCCAGTACCGTCTCACAATCATTTTATTTTCATAAGTATTACCACTAAACCAAAAAAAGCACGACTTGGTGCAACTGGACCCCCACGAATTGCTGTCAAATGTCACACTTTTGCAGCACCGTCCTTGCATAACCATCTCGGTACACCACCGGCAGGAAGTCCAAGTGTACTTCTCCTTAAATAAGCCATTGTGTAATAGATCAAAGGCGTGTGTGTAGGGAAGGGCGGTAGGTGTGAGAGGGTAAACACATGCACCTTTCGCCTCTCTTAATGGACTGGTGATTATTCAATGCAATGCAAATGCTATGCAAAGCGTCCTGCATTACTTTACATTGCATTGTCTCACCTTGTAAGCGTTGCCATTAACAATGCAAGCACGCGTCACAACTAGGTGTGTGTGTGTGTGTGTGTGTTGCCATTGGTGACAGTGTAACTCTCAAGGACCCAGCTTCATAGCCTTTTAGCTTCTCGTGCCTTGCCCACTCACTGTGAAGGGGAAATGCATGCCTTATGGCAGTGTAGGGAGGGATATGGGGCGGTCTGCCGTTTCTAGGTAGCGCTCGATGGATAGCTGGACTTAGTTTCGTGATAAAATCAAGGCTATCGAGGCAGATGACAATAGGCTGAATGAAGTGGACCGGACCTACACACATGCACTTTGACAGCTACTTCTTCAAGTGCCGTCTTTTTTCTGTGGCTATGGCAGCAGTTGACTAGACGTCTGTTACAGTCGGGCGGATAAAGTTCACAGACCATTTTGGTGTAAGTTGCGTCGACTTTTTGATGCAGTACTTTTGTCTATCAGACGTGGGCATTTGGCTTAGTCAGTGCCACCCAGCGACTGTCTCTTTCCCTCGACTGACCTCTCAGGGCAGGTTTTTAGAAAATGTGGCGGACCACTTCGTCGTCAAGACATCAGCTTTTCCACACTCACTGGTCGATCAGTGAGTGACTTCTTAGTACATGTGGTTTTCAAACAAAATTTTCGGCGGCAATTTACTTTTTTCTGAGACAAACAAATATTTTTTTTTAAAATGCAAATTAGAGCTGTTACATTGGGTAAACAGAGTCTCCAGAACGAGGCAGTGTAGGTTTTTTTCAGTTGTAATTAATTATAATTCTGACGGAGACTTCATTTAAATACCTTTTCTGCCGAGGGTTCATTCAATGCAACTTGCAGACGTCAACTACCCTCCAATGTGATTCATGGTAGATAAATTTATGATGGGAACAAGTGGATGTTATGGATATTGTCAGCGCCTCCAACCAATTGGCGAATGCATGCTTATCGATGTGTTACAGAGGCATCAATTAGGGCATGCGCTGGGGCGTCACATATACGTGACACTTGACAGTATTAATTAAATTCGGTACCTGAAAGGGATGGCATGCATCGTGCTGGTTTAAAATGGCTAAGTTTAGTAAGTTATGATATCAACTTACTAGAAGGACATTTTTAGCTTAAATAAAAGGGATATTTTGAAGTACGGTAACTAGTTGTCTCTTAAGAATTTAGCAATTAGTGCTTTTAATAGCGCGGCACACTAATTAGTGACCCATAAGTTTTGGAAGACTTGAGGTTTACTTATAATTCTTTTGCCTATACCCACAAATGACCATTTGGGTCCCAAGTTTTGAGCCGTGATACGCAAATACCTAAGTCCTGGTAACATCGAGCCACTGAGACGCCACCATTCCTTCATCTTGGAGCTAGTCTATACGGGTAGAGACCTCAAAATGATAGCAGCAAATGGACCAGTAGTGGTTAGTTGGATTGAGCAGATGCTCTGGAATCTGCGATTCGATGACGAAAGCCCCGGCAGCATCACAAATGACGTTGATCTGAGCTGTGATGCGCAATAATGTTGCTGGTCGCTTCTTGCAACGCATTTGTTCAATTTGAAGGCATATTCCTGTGCTGGAAGTTCCCATTGGCATAATTTCCACATCTATCTCACAGGGGATTTTGTTTGCCTCGGGGGGTGCTGCGGAGTCTCTCATGGAAGTGATGAAGGAACTGGGAGCAAGAAGATGGAGTTTGGAAGTCAGTCTCTGGGTGTTTCTATAGTTCGTCGGTCACACCGGTGGTGCAGCATCACCCACCGCATTCACGACAAACAGATAAAAGAGACGCGTGTGGCCTCCTGTCTCACGGTTCCCACAAGTGAGAGAAGGAACACATTACGAGGTGGTTGCCTTCTTTCCCTCCCTTATCGTGTTGGTCTCACCCTAATGAGTTGCTGCTTGATGGATGCGCTGATCTGTGAAGGGTGGGTGGCTGTATCCCAATGCTCACACTCGATGACCTTGTTGGGATGAATAAGCGCCACATGTTTGACCGATTGAAGTGTTCCCTTTTCTTCGTGTTTTACTGCACCAAGCTGTGGTGTGTGTGGAGGGTGTGGAGGGTGTGGAGGGTGAGAAGGGCGAGTGGTAAGTGTGCATGCGTCCATGCGTGCATGGCCTGAGCAGGCACACTATAACGGTGTCCTCAATCACCACCACCACCATCACTGCCTCCACCACTACCGCTACCGCCAACATCAGGACTGAAGCTCAAAGTTCAGTGGAGCGAGGAGGAGAGGCACTGCTCAGGTGTGCATCCACCTGACTCGAACAAAGGTCACATGTAGGTAGTGTGCATCACCAGCCTGTCTTCGTCTGTGGATTGCCTACCCACATTCAAACAGTGCAACGGGTGGTACGGCCTCTGTCACTGCCGCACAACTAGGTGCGTACATCAATTTACGCGTAGGTAGCTCAAGGCATCGACATTAGTGGTACCGAGTTCCATCCTGCGGGATTAGTTGGGGTGGTTTATGAAGTGGGTGCTGCCAGGCAGGCGTGCCGAATGATATCCCATACCCATGTGTAGCGGATAGTCGGAGTGGAGTGTTGGTGTGGTGACGGCGTTGGTAGATTCATGTCAAATGACTGTGTTGATTGGATTAAGTAAGAGGACGAGGCAGGACGGCCTCTTTCCTGATGGATGGATAAGAGGATGGGAGAAGGCACAAATGGAGAGCTGTCAAATCGACGTCAGTCTTTGACAAATTCACTAATCTTGCTATTGGTATGATGGCCAGGAGTGGAGGAAGATGAGTCCTTTCTAAATGATTTGGTAAAACTAGATCCAAGGGAACTACAAGTCTACAGACGGTCTTATTTCCCCTCGAATGAAGGAATGAATGAGTGTAAAGAGGGAACAGCTAGACAACAAAAGGGAACACATAGATTCCTTTGGAACGCGACAAATATCAAATAATTTTTTTTGCTTCTGTCTGTCTGCAAATGCAGTTGCCGTGTGGCTATCTTTCAAATGTTTCCACTTATCTACCAATCCTGACATCTTTGCACGCTCCTGTGCGCACGTTCTTGCGTGCGTGTGTGCGTGTGTGTGCATGCTTGTCTATGGGCGTGTGCACACTCCCAAAGGGTACAGCTGTCGCCGCCATCGATTATCGTGCCAACACTGAAGCTAACCCACATAGACGCTGCCACTAGAAAGAATCGCCTATTGTGTGATCTGCTCCGGGATTGGCATCTGACAGGTTCACCTGATTATCCAATTTCTGTCTTGAACAGGCCTTGGAACGGTGCTCGCCTTGTTCTTCTTCATCTCGACTAAAAAATTGATTGAGTCGGTCTTTGGCTCGGATTGTGTGACAACCAATCCCTCTTGACATCACCAAGGTATTGTCGGCCGTCAATCATGGCACTGCTTTGTCACATTCTATTTACTATACACAAGTCAGTTAAAGGAGCCAGGTTTGCTGTCACTTGGCATGACTCACCCCTCACTCTACCTTGATGGTACAAGGCAGCACTCTTGAAGCAATCCTATTGATTCCTGGTCAGATGTTGATGGGGTTGGGGGCTTACGGGTACCGTCATGGTGAGTCAGCCAGCACAAAACTTCTCGCGGTAGATGAGTTGCTTGCAGAGGTGCAAAGGCCAATGCTTCTGGCAAATATTACCGCCTTTGGAGGTGCTGCATTTCTGGTTGAGTTGTAAAATACTTGTTTTCATGCCGGTCTCACCTCACCTTCACCTGCTACTTGGAGCGCCTTTGAGGTCCGTCACGTGATCAGTTGGATACCATTGGTAGTGCGACAGTAATGGCTTTATCTACCCGCTTGACTGCTCAATAACCTACTAATTCTCCAAATCCATACATGTTTATTCATTTTTAGTCCTTCGTGAGGACATCTCTCCATCCTCCCCCCCATGCGTTCATCCATCTAACACCCATTCATACATTCATCCCGCACACGCTCCAGCCGACCCCCCCAAACGCATTGTCAGGTCAACGAACAATTTATGGACCAGACAAGTCCAAGATTCGTCCTGGGAGACATTAATTTAGTACTTGCATTTCATTTTGTACTATCAGCACTTCAGTTGATGCTACTGCTGCCTCACGTGTGAAGCATTGACACGTCATAAAGATGACCTTGAACCTCATTTGCACGTGCCAAGATGTTTACTTTCACAGCATTGGCTAGATCGCATAATGAAAGAGGAGTGGGTGTAATCGCAAGCATTAAAAAAATATGCTTCTCGTAGGTGGACGAGGATCGGGTAAAATCCACCACCCTGAGCCCTGAGGTTGATCCACATAGATAAATGACTTTGGCAAATAAAAGGGAAGACCATGTGACTAATCTTCACCACCAACGCACAGGCTGAGTCCCTTCAAAAAGTCTACCACTAGTTGGCAAGTGGGAGGAGGGCGCTTGGGCACCTTTGCTGACTTCTTTCACTAGTTTTTTTTCTCCATTGTGAATGCATTCACGCCTTTTGCTTCTGCATGGATGCGTTGTGTGCTAGGGCAGAATCGTGGGCGCTGATACCACTTGTTTGGCAACGAATGACGTCAAGATTGATGCAATGCATGTATTCATGCATCTGGGCGGTCAACCGGTGATTGTGCAACACTACAAGTTAGAAGGCTCGCATTGCAGGAGTTGAAGGCTACTGAATCTCGCATCCGATTTGCTGAAGAGCTGTGTGACCGACTGGATGGGGGGAATTCGCGCTTTCCGTAGCACCGATGGTCGAAAGGGTGGAAGAATGAAAGAAACAAATTCATTTGAGAACGCTTTTTCCTGGAGGTGTTTGCCATGTGATTCCAAGCACTGAATGAAGTCCTTTCAAGGACAGTTAATTTCCCCTTGTCTCTCCCATCCTCCTCCGTCCCCCACCCCCTGACTAATTCAAAATACAGTCTTAAACATCACCCCTCGATGTCAAGCGAGGAGAAGGAGCAGTGCTGCTATAGAAGTGCCTGGTTTAAAATTTGAATACCTCTGCTGGTCGGGAATCCATCTGTTCTTTCCAGCTTTCCCCAGTCGGCCTTCTCCCTCTTGATTTGACGTGTAATGTACAGCTGTTTACGCTTGACAGCTGTCTTGCTTATCACAAAACCATTGACTTGCTGTGAAAGCAGATTTTCCAACAAATTTCTCAAGGCGTAAAAAAAAGTAGTTTGCAACAGAACGACATCCTCCTACGTTTTACGTGTGATTTTGGAGACGCATATGATGCGACGGTATGACCAGCCATCGTAAATACCACAGCCACAAAGAATTTGATAGAGAGATGACTGTAGAATGGGTGAATGGATCCGAGATGAAGGATAACGTGGACTTGGTAGAGCAATGAAGCATGGTAACGAAGCAATACATCTTACAGACTTCTAGCTGAAGACGTCGATGTTCGGTCTTTAAATTCTCCGCCACATTTGCCGTAAAAGTTCCTGTGTGTGTACAAATCCATGTCATTTTAACACCTCCAGTCTTTCCCACTTCAGCTTGCCACTGTGGAAAAAAGTGGAAAATGTCCACTTTGGAATGTCATGCCGACAACACGTTCACCCGTGACAACTCAAAAGCAACGTATGTCCATCCCTTCTTTCCTTCCATCCACCCAGTCTCATATGCCTCTAGAACTGCTTTCAGTTCAGGTGACTTGACAGTACCGATCCAGGTTGAGGGTGGGTGGACTTTTGGAAGAAGGAACATTAATCATGAGGTATTCTTTCCCAGTTGCAAGCCTTAATCACGCACCTTTGTGGAGCGCCATTAACAGTAATAGAAGTTCCGGAGTTCAGCTACCCTTCTCCCAGTCCTTCTAACCACTGACTACTGATAGTGCTCGTGGAACCATTCGCTACTGACAGAAGATTGAGCTTTAAGACAATTACTACTTTATCAGACTGGACCACAATATGTGACGACGATGGCCAAGATCACGCGGTCGATGAGATTGTCAAAGGTGTAACTCCTCCTTGACAGTCCATCCATGGTGATAAAACTCGGCCCCTAGCTAAAGGAAAAAGTGGTATTTTTGTGTTCCTTAGGTATGGATTTACTGCCTACTACTGCTGTCATAAGGCAGAGGAGGATAAAAGAAGTTCAATGGGAGGAATTCTGCGGGAATTTTTATGTCGAAGCGTACATTTATCTTCCGGTTTAACCAAATTATTGGAAGCCTCCTGGTAAGAGAAGGTGATACGATCAGTCACGGTGTTGATACCGCATTTTTCCACTTCTTTGATGCCCATTTTGCTTCCTGAGCGGAAGTCCACGTGTCGGTATCGGCATGATATTTATTATCCCTCTTTCATAACAGTTAGAAGCGGATAGGTGTCTTAAAACTCAGTATTTGTAAAAAATTGTTTTTACCTATCACACAGAGAGTTTTGACAGATTGGTTTGCGTCGATCAGAGGTCCAGAATCAGGGTTTTTACACACTAGGTGAGTGTTTACAGAACGCAGTGATTCCTATAAACCGGCTGCTTAATCCCCATCGTCCAAATCTACAGTGACAGCCCTTTTTAGAGGCAGTATTTTTCATCGGCGCAAACTAATGCTGCTGCCCGTCATCCTAAATACTGCTTGACACGCTTGTCATGGCACAGCTTCCTTTGACATGAATACTCCAACACAGTCGGCATCATAGATAGGGTAGATGTTAATTAAGTTCGGACCATTTTTAAAGATGGAAGGGATAAATAACTTGTCTTCCCCTGTTTTCCCTCTCCCTCGCCGTCTTTGCCTACCTACGCACACCCACCTACCCACTTGGAGTGCTCATAGCGATGGGCGTCAACCGGACAAACGGTGGAAGATTGGAATTGCGCGAGCGCATGTCCATAAGTGCGCACGTAACACTCGCAGAAAGTGGTAACCACAGCGACTTATCGATTTTTCCCCCTCCTTTCCCCTTTGTTGCCCACTTACCTCCTCTGTGGGTGGAATACGACTGCTCCCACCAATGTCACTGACACCATTGCTACTTTGGGCTTTTTTAAACTTTCAACCACTTTGTTTGGTGGAAGATAAGGGTAAGAAAAGTCGTGGATGGAAAGTGGACAAAAATTTCGTAGCTATGCTAGAAACTGTGCATTAAAGGGCAATGTCAACTTTATTCCTTTCATTTCCTGTTAACTGTCAAGCAAAAGTCAAGAGGTGATTGTGCCACCTTAAACCAAATTATCCATTGGAATTTGTAGTGGGCTAAAAAGGAATTTTTTGAAGAGTTCATATAAAGTAGGTAGATAAGCATGCTTGTTTGCCATCCTCCAATTTGCTCCAAGGTGGAGATAAAGACTAATGGATGACCTATTTGTTTGGTTCAACTAGTTGACCGTAATTTCTTAAATGGCCGCATAAAGTGGAAGGAAGATGAGTACCACCTTTAGCTTCGCAAAAAGTAGGGGCGAGGGTGTGGCACTGGGCGATACCAAAGTGTTTCCCTTTCTACTGAGGAGGCTCCTAATGGAAAACGCCTTTACGCAGTCGGCCTTTACTTATGATTAAATGATCAGCCCCTCATTTATTTGGTTTGTAAGTTTATCAAAAATACTATTGAATTGGTGGTTGGTAAATTACAGCAAGATTTAAAAGCAGACATTTTGCGACGGAATGAAGGGAACCGGATGGAAAATTTGTTGGTGCCTACTTACAACGGAAACTAGATCAGCCTTCGTCTTTCTTATTCTTATTTCTTCCGCCTAAAAAGACCCAATTAGTTTTATTCGTGGAAAATGATTGAAAATCCTGTTATTTGAGGGCTTTTGTCAAGTTATTGCGAAAACTGCAGCCAATAGAATCCCCTGACGTTAAGCCAATGGCACACCAAGCACTCTAGCCAATCCCAGCTCGCCACTGTTGGCCAATAAGGCGGCTGCACATGCATGTGTGCGCAGGTGTATGTGCATGAGTAGCATTCAGCGCAGCACTGTGCAGGCACATAGACAGGTTGGTGGAGATAGGCAGATAGATAAGTAGAGGCAGGCTCCTCCTCTTTGCATGTCCACGACTCGCCACCGGCATTATTGATCCTTCAAGAGACAAGCTGGTGCGAGGCGAGATCTACAGTAGACGCGAAAGTCGGTACCCGAACGCAGTGGCCTTGGGATTAAGGAAACCCCTTAAAGCAGTGCCCACTAGTGGCCTGCTTCTCTACGCGCGAAGTTGTTTGAAGCGACAGCACAACACCACTGAAAGTAGAGAGACGGAGACAGAGGAGGCAGAAGAGATGTCCACAAATTTAATGCTACCACCGGCACCTCCACAACAACTCAGCAACGGCTCCACGTGTAGGATCAAAGTAGATCCTCAGTCACAACAACAGCAACAACAGCAACAACAGCAGCAGCAACATCAAGGTGTTGAGGAAGCTAATGATGGAGTCAACCTCAACGATGAGTCTATGATGGCGCTCTCCCAGTCTGTAGACTCGATCCATACTGTTGGAACAGCTGCTGGAAGTGATGCTCTTGACGTAAGTTCAGCTTTTGACAAAAAGTAAAAACTTTTTTAATTGATCACGAGGCTAAGTCGTCATAGTTCGTTGACCTTTTAACGAGGCAAATGGAAATCCTGCCTTCTTTTAAATTCTACGTGATTGATGTCACTCTGTGCTGTTGCCGTCTCCCATTAATTTGTCCATCCTTTTTGTGTACCCGTGGCGAAAAAAAAAACATCCCACTAAGCCGAAAAGGCATTTATCGCCCATGAAGAGGCATGAATAATGTAATCGCTCCACACGCATCCACTGTACCCTTCTCGCGCCTTTATACTACCGACATTTAAGTCAAATGCCACTTAGCCACTTCAAGAGGAAACGTTTGTGTTCACCACCTACGCAAAGTGCTTTTTATGTATGACTTTTTGTGCAGTTTTTCTTAGAAAAAAGGATTAGCACGTTGGTTAAATTATCATTTTCAATCATCCGACGACATTGGTGAGAAACTTTAAGACTTTTTCTAGGTTTCCTTCTCCCATCTCAGGCTCCTATGCTCCTAAGACCGTCCTTTTGATATATTTAATTGTCTCCATGCCTCTTGAATAAGCAGTCACTTGTTTATTTGCCCGTTTCTTTTGCGCGACAAAACAAGTCTGTTCGACAATTTTTTTTTGATCACTGGCATTTTATTTTGTGTGGCGGCCTCTAGCTCAGGCCTTGATTATTGCCAAATAATCTGCAACACTTTAATCCCCATCAGACGGCAGGGAGGCGAGTAAATGAGGGAACGTTTTTTTTGCTATCAAAGATTACAAATCAACCAATCAGAAAGTGGGTCCAAAAAGATTGACACTTTTCTTGTCAAACGCCATCAAATTATCATTGCAAGACCTACGAATTAATAATTTGAATTTTTCTATATATCATTGCTAAAATATGTGATTTGAGTTCATCGATTTTCCATCAAGAGATAGAGGAGGTCTGCTCCCTCCCCCTCCTCCCCCGAAAACGGTTAATCAACCAATCGGAATGGAGCGGTGCACATACGGAGGACACTTTCCGATTTTCCGGCTTTAGCATAAAAATAGGCAAATGCTACTTTTTAAAACACAATCGCCTTTAGTTATTTAATTTACTGTCAGGGGTATTGCTAACAGAAAGGTCACGCGAGATCCAAAATGCTCACTTTTTCGCACGGGAGGAGGCAATGCCCTGTACTTTCTCTTACTTTCTGCAAAAAAAGTTTTACAGTTTTAGGTCAATTATTGCACCATAATTCTTATTCCTTATAGCAACTGTTGTTGGACCACTGGGCATTCATAAATTTGGAATGCCTCACTGGGTCCACCCTCGCGCCCTTCTTGTTGCAGAATCAATGCATTGATTGGCGCCTTGAAATAGCCCAATTTTTCTATTGAATGGTTTAATAACAAAGTAAGAAAGTGGCTACATGCATTAGTCCCCAAGACGAAGTTTATAGCACTACACTCAGTAATTAATTTCTACCGCATTGTAACGTCACCTTCCGTAGTGTCTCGTCGAGGCTAAAGTTTTCATCAATTCCTGAAGTGAAATCCCTTTTGGTTCCGCACCTCTTTCCCTGCAAAACGAGTACATTAAATGAACAGCCGAATGCGATCACTAGTTGACCCTAGAATACTAAACTTCTTTTTCCGGACCGACGCTTTACACAACGAATGAAGAATTTGTTTATCAAATGGGCAATAGTGGAAGCCGTTTTAACGCTTTCAACGGATATTGGGTAATTGGATTAGTAAGGCGGTTTCCCCTCCATTTTACGCCTGTTCTCAGACTGGGTTAATCACAGCGTGAGAAATATGTACAATTTATCATTGCTACAGGGAGCCTCTAACCCTCCAGAGACTGTGCTGGAGATAGCGTTAAATCAGGGCTCAATGAGTTGCCCCGCCAATCAGTAACGCAAGGCGGACACCACCTAAAATCGGCTCTTTTTTACACTACCTTTGGTGATTGCCACTTTTTCACAGAATTCATCTATGTACCTGCATGTGTGTGTGTGTGTGCATGTATGAGATACAAAATTTTCGTTCTCACGATCATTTAAAAAATGGATGTCCCATGCTGTGTTTGGCTGTATGTGAATAGCAATTTGACGCCAGCTGCAAGGTGAAAATTTTGTCAATTACGCAATGCCTCTGATTGGTTGCCCTCCCACCAATCAGAACTTGAGACGGGTTCACGGAGGGGCGGTCAATCAATAATTACAGGAAAGGAACCTTTTGATGTCAATTTTTGGATCTACTTCCAGCATTTTTTTTGCGAAAAGGGTGCCCTTTCTAAGGTGTGTGTAAGGCCAACATAAATTTGCGAGCTTACAATGAGTCACCGCTATTGTGCTGGTATCAGGCCCATATTCAGCAGTCCTAGAAGTTGTGAAAAAGCTAACTTCTTGCCTCTGAAGGTGTGGAGGAAAATTTGAAGTAGGTCAAGTGAGCGAATCGCCTTTTATGGCTTTACAGCACACAAAATCAGCTGCTCTTTAGTGGAGACACGAATTTACAACTGCAGTGCATCCAAGAAAAGGGGGTGAGGATGGTGGATTGGTCACTGGGTGGTGATTGGTGGAGGTCAGTACACTCTTCATGAAGAAAATGAATGTTTCTCAAGCCATTCTCAATCTTGGCAACATGTGTGTACGTGTGTGTGTGTGCGTGGTGTTGCTATGACAACCACCTCGTAAACACACATGCAACACGGCCGTTACTTGGTAAGTGCGCAGAAACCTGGAATTACAAATCAACTCAAGAAGTGCGCTCATCCTCTCACCAAGGTTGGATGTAAATAAAACAAAAAAATCGGTTCACTGTTTCAGTGACTGTCATTGCAGCGGGAGTTGTCGAGCCGCCTCCGAAGGCGGTCTCGGACAAGGACACACAAACTAATGTGGAAGTCGGGTCCCCGAGTAATTGCTCAGGTCTGGTCATAATGGCCCCCCCAACTACCATCTTGCTGTGAATTCGAGCATGTCTCTGCTCCAAGGCTGCCTTTTGTTGGAAGGGTTATCGAAGTTCCAGCGCCCTTCCGATGTGGGCCACCGTTCTTGTGACTTTAGCGCATAGCAGCTGGCTGGCAGAAGTCCTGTCGAAGTACTTTTGGCCTGGACACCTAGTTCCAGCTTTGGAATCACACCTAAAGGTGGTACACACACACACTCCGCGAACCCAAAAGTGAATTTATTACAACACTAGCGAAGGGGACAAAAGGAAGGGAAAACCAGGAATTCAGGGGGAAATAACTAGGCATCCGCACAACCAGAAAGTGGATTATAAGCTTCAGAAGTTCACTTCTGTCGATATTTGTCTGTTAATATGTGAGTAAAAAACGGTTACTTCAATCCACTTGTTTGATTGCAAGAAATTTGGAGGAGTTGAAATTCCCGCCTCTGCCCTTGCATTGATTGAAAGTGTGAGTAAAGAAAAAGGCTAGGAACTGCAAAGCTATGTGAATTTTGCATTAATTCTCACGATCTTCTTCATCGACTATGCGTGTGGTTTTTTTCTCTCCTTCACTATCGGGGCAGAGGGGATGATAAGAGTGGAGGTGGGGGGGGGAGGAGGAGGAGGGAAATGCTTCTAACCCTCATTGCCCCTCGCCAATTTGGCGTGGCGGCTAGGACGACGATCTTACTTGGCTCTTTCATGTTTCAGCATCAGGTTCGAACGCTATTCGTCAGTGGTCTGCCCTTGGACACGAAATCGAGGGAATTGTACCTTCTGTTCCGAGGATTCAAGGTACTGCGTGGTTGGTGGACCTTTACCCCTTCCTTTTTGCTGTCTTGTGGATGAGAGCCTCATGAAGAACCATGAAGATCTTAAATCCCATTGGTTGGGCTGAGGCGGAGGAATTTAATAAGATTAAGCATTTTTTTTACACGCGTTGCCATGACGACAGCAACTAAGTAACAGGGGCACAGTTGCCTTTTCTTCAAAGACAAAAAAAATTTTGATTTGGCCAGGGCATTTATCTAACACAAAACTCACCTCTTTTATTTATTTTAAAAAATATATTGCAGCCACTTTTTGATAAAACTGTCCAACATCTCCGTGTGACGTCCTGCTCCCCCATTGGTCCACTCCATTTGACTTTTACATTTCATGAATTTTCTTCTTGCGTAAAAGATAACGATGTGCATAAAGCAGTTTAATTTTTTATTCACATGCAATATGAAATCCAAGATGGCGTGTTTTTATTAAGTTTTGCCTTTGATACATTATTCAACTCCTCCTTTTCCCGAACACGGCAATGCCTGACCTTTGACGACCACCCTCAACCAATCACCTTTCGCCCTGCTGTTGCGACGTCTCGTGCCAACAACGTCATCGCTTATCGTCTGGACAAAAAATAGGGCTACCTATCGTCCACCCTTAAACCCGCCGGCAAAAATGGCAAACTCACTGCGGTAAGACATCCCTTGACTGCATTGGCAGCACAGCCCAAGCAATCCCCTCTCCATCCTCCCCCGTGAACCCGTCACTGGGGGGGTCCCGATACTAGTAGCTTAGATGGCATGGCCAGAGCGCATGTCATCGACGTAGAGACCGAAGGACTGGCAAATCTAAAGATGCAGCCCAAAGAAGTGACATTTTGCAAGTCCACTGATTAATTGAGACAACTTTTTTTTCTTCTAGCCAGTGGGATTTGTGACTTTTGAAACGCGAGAACAAGCCGAAAATGCCCTCAACGAGCTACAGGTGAGAGGCGCGTCACAGAGTGACAATCTCTAGTCAGTTGCCACTACTGCTCAGGTCGATAAATCGATTATTTGTTGTAGCAGCGCGAGGCAAATTTGAGTGGACAACCAGTAATGTGCGTGGCCTGTTTGACACGTCCCATTTGTAGACACTGACTTAATCCATCACTCCACCCGCAATCACCGTCACACAATCAATCACCTTACACTTCTATGCGCGTGTCACAATGCACGAACAAACACAAATTGAGGACACTGCCTATTGGCTAGGTATACTCTTCAGCATGTTGATGATAAAGTTGGTGATTCCAATTTACCACCTGCACCTATTACAAGCACAACCAGAAAGACATAGCTATTTCAATCCGTTTTATCAGTAGGACTTCAAATACATCCGCTTTGTTACCAGTTTTAACCACTATTTCATCATTCTTTCCCTTATTCTGCACTTCAACCATTGATAGGGCAATTTTGAGGGTCTCCGCCGATGCACTGTAGGAAGGTGTGAGAATTCATCTTGATGGCGGATATTGTGGGAGCACATTTACTAACAAGGACTTAACTAAACTAGTAAAGTATTTGTAAATCGTGAAAATAAAACGTGATAATTAACAATGCACGTTATTAGAGTGCGCTAAATTTCATCATCAATACACACACGATCGCACTCACGTGGCCGTTGTGAAGTCACTCACATAAACACACACATACACACACACTTACTCATGATTCGATAAATGGGGGGTATTTATCAACTCGGCTCTGGTCTCCTCTTGAAGGGCATCAAGTTTGATCCCGAGGGGAACCAACATATGCGCTTAGAGTTCGCGCGAAGCAACACGAAGGTCACCAAACCCAAGTGGCCTCCAGGATTCCCATTACCCCCAGGTGCACCTGCTGGATTCCCCTTCATTCCCGCGACCAGTAACCCTGCCAGCCTATCGCCTCTCGGTCAGCAGACGGGATTCCCCGGCGTCTTGCCGACTAACTTTCTCCCGCATTTAGCTGGTTGTAAGTCATTTATATTACTGGTTTTACCCTAGCTACATGTTTCCTTTTAATGGGAATTTCATAAACTCTGGAGTAAGTGGAAGCGTAGTACCGGTTTTTGATTGCCCATTTCGCCTTGCCTTCACACCCTAGCGATACGCCCCTTATGGATCATATTTCAAGTTAGGTGGTTTAATGGACGTCTAAATTTCCATCCCATTTGGGAAATTGCAAGGGCGGTTAGCAATAAAAATGGAACTGTTTTAACAAACCCCAATTATGCTTTAAAAACCCGATGTCGTTCTTCGTTTACTGGTTCTTTGAAATTAGTAATAAAAGAAACCGCTGTGGTTACAGTTTAAATCTACTAATCAACATCCAAGTAATATTTGCAAGATTTTAGGGATTTCTAGATACTTGTAAGTAAAGTGGGTGGTGTGGATGATGAAAAGCTAAAAAACTATTTTTTTGTACAGTCGACCCCACAACAATGGCCTTGATCGCCGCACAGGATCCAACACAATGGACTGCCAACCCTCACTTTGGATATGATGGCACAGGACTCTTCACTTCCATAGGTGCTGCTCCTGCCGCCTTCCTTCAGGCCTCAAGTTTTCGTGTAAGTTTGCTCTTCCTGTGACAGCTAGGGGTGACACAATCTTTGTATCGTCGAGATGGTGTTCGAAACTGTGGAGACAGAAGTTGTGTTGTTGGGCAAGCGCCTAAACAAACGCTACAGCGGTAAAGCACCGTTACACAATAAAATGTTAAGCTTACAGTCCCATTGTGCCAATGAAAAACGCATGCTATCCGTCATTTTGCCTGTAATTGGTACTACAGAGTAGTCATTCTGATTCTCCTTACCACTTTCAGCTTAAAATACTTTTTTGAATGGTGATATATTCGCCTGCAAATTTAACCGAGTAGATTGCACATACATTGCAATAATTATGTCTTGATAAATGGGTCAGTCGAGGAGTTTCTTAAAAAAACAACTTGAGCATTTGAGGATATTTTTAATACGAAACTAGATAGAAATATTCCATCTGCCTTGTTTCATTTCTATCAGCCGATTCTACCAATGAATGCAAGCGGAACGACACCAGTTAGCCAATCAGGGGCGACTCCAGTAGCCAATCATCTTCACCTTGTACAAGCTGCCCTTCAAGCGACTAATGCAGCCGCGGCTTTGGGTCTCATGGCGACTGGAGGCAGTAATGGCGGCGGTGCCACTGGAAATCTCCAACAGCAAGCCTCAGGCGCGACTCCTCAAGGCTCCTCACCGACTGGATCGGTGATTTCATCGGGTAATCACTCGCATACCGCCTACTCCGCATTGCAAAATCACCAGCAGCAACAGCAGCAACAGGTAATGTGACGAGGACTGATTCACTGAAGTTAAAATAAGTTGTATTATGAGCCGAAACCAATAAAAAAGGTAAGTAGCGGTCAAGATTGTGTGTAAGTTAGCGACTGGAAAGTGCAGAACAAACAAATCCTAAATCTAGTCCCTTGATTCTAATTGACATTAATAAGGATGAGCACCGACAGCTTATGTTTGCATATTTTACTTCGCATTTTTTACCTCAATTACAGTTTCTGGCAACAAATTCGACAGTTCAACATCAACAACACCAAAGACAACAAGCAGCATTGGCGGCAGCTGCGGCGTCTGTTGGATTACCAGCTGGGCTCTTGCCTGGCATGCTCAGTGGACTGACAACACCTTCAGGGCTGAAGGAGGAGCACAATCAAAATGGAACGTCTGTTGCGGTTGGTAGCCCATTAAATCGTCAGTAGAGGCGGCTGTGCGTTGGTAGTATGTCCGTCAACCCTCTCTTTTGTTGTCTTTTAGATGCCATTTTGAAGGCAGAAAGGGCCGACGAGTCCATCATTCAAAGACAATCTCGTGATCTGTTGCGATTAGATGAAATATAAAAGCAAAGATAAAATAAGCGAACGTTCACTTCCTACACCCCCATCCCTCCTTCTCTAACTTTTGTTCTTTCTACGGAGATGCATGTTGATACATTCCAGCTAATCCAAGGCTGTGTTTTCCTCCGTGCCAGTTTGTGCAAAAACCAGAACCCATCGTCGCATATCAAGGCTGATTTTTTGCTCTACAGGTAACACTCAAATCCCCCACCTATATTATCCATCTTTACGTATGGTTCTTCAAATTATTGTCAAAACAATGCAGCATCTGGTTATTTGAATAAAGAATTTGTAGGAAGAGGGATGGGGTTCAGTTCTCGTCTGGGGTAGAGGGGTTGACTTGAAAAAAAAAGGTGCTAATCCTCAGGTGAGGTCTGTGTCGCCCCGAGAACTCCCTAAAGTCGAGAGAGGGCATCATACTCGGACAGAGCACGCATTGTCTGCTGCCATGGCTCGGAGGTCAGACCGGCCAGCGGACACAAAGCTCCCCCTTTACCAATGCCGAGAGCTAAACAATCAAAGGATCGCATAGTCCCTCTCCTTCTCAAAGCATTGTCCTCGGCACTTCCCCTAGTCGGCCATTACAATGTAGCCGGTGCTTAGTGAAAGTCGTCCATAAAATCAACAGCGTGAGTTATCGAATCGCCATGCCACTGAGAGGACACTTGACCGCAACTTCATTGAGGCCTTTTCGTGGTTCGTCCTGTGTGAGGACTGGATTTGGAGACGGGATAATGTCCCAGTGCGTTCGTGGCTAGTCGTAGGAACACTGACCCAAGATTTGCCATATCAAAAGGCAGAGTTCAACGTGGTTCCTTGCAGACATCGTTTCTTGCTTACCCCCCCCTCATAAATTTGTCCCCACTTTGGAGCTGAGTCAACCTATCCTCCTGGGTTCCATCTAGCTAGTAGAGAAGTGGAGGACAAATCGAGCGTTTACTGTGTCTATGTCTCCATGCAGGCAAGGTAGGCAGCTTAGCGATGGGTAGTTTAGCCTCATTGCAGACTGCAGGACTGGAAAAGTCGCCGAAAACGGACGTCATTAACAGCCCTTTCTGCTAAAGCCCGTTATCAATCATTCCGTCTGCTGCATTTGTACTTCTTCCCCAGCGGTAGGAGTTAGGGCGTTTGTCCTTTAAGATCCGATTTTTTTTTCACACTAACGCAAACGCACCGCAGTAGACTTCCTTAAAGACAAGAGAGGACATAATGCTACCGGAGTTGCCCGAAAATCAAGCCAACGGAGGAGTCATAAGCTCAGATCTTGCCTATTTTATCAAAACAGCAAAGTTTGTGATCAAGTGTGCACCTTGAACACGCGTTTCCTTGGTAGGCTTACTCGTTTCAATAAAATGGAGGCCAAAGAAGAGTAGGTAAATGCAGCATCTATCACACAGGTGACAGCGGTAAAAAGAAAAGGCTGAAAGTTTTGAGTTGCCCTCATCATCAAACAGACCAAAGCAGACTGGTGGTAGATAGAATTCGCCCCACATTCATAAAAAAGAGATTGTCGATGGTGATGCTGAGGATGGTGGGGCAGAATGCATGACACTGAGGTTGGCTGCAGAATACAATGCCACACAATACTCAAGGCAGTTTGATGCTCCACGTGATACCAGAAAGTAAAGATAGGGCTTTGCAGGTGCGATCAAATTTAAGTTCAGCCAGAGAGGGTAGAGCTAATGGGGTCCAACTTAGTGGCAAAGGTTAAAGGAAGTGAATGATAGATAGGGACGGTTTGGTTGTTAGGTAAATCTGTAATTCCTTTGCCACGGAGTTCAGGACATCGAGTGTAAGTAAGGAAAAGGTTGATGGAGTTCAAAGAGGAGAAAGGCGACTGAGTTTACCAGAATAATGGAGATGAGACTCAAGGGTAGCTAAGGCCTTTAGCTGAATTGGATAGAATGCAAATGTTTGGCACTACGACACTGCCTTCGCATAACTGTGGAGATGGCAAGGTTAGGGATAGTATAAGAAAAAAGAAGATAAAAAGCTTCGATTTCTTGTGCCTCAAGACATGACATGAATCGCCCCGGGTGCGGCGAAGTCTTTCAAGGCCTTTACATTGCGACGATCCTCAGCTTAATGGGTTTAACGTTCACCTTAACCTCATTGTAATTTTTTAATGGAACATAAAAAGTAATTTAATAGAAACACAGCGATTAGAAAAGGAACCAGTTAAAGCAAAACGCCAAAACGAGAGGACGACACATGCTCGATAGCAAAGTTCGTCAACATATTGATTCTCACCTAAAAAGCACAAAATAAAAACATGTGCTAAGTAAGGATTTAGGCCAAAAATGGAGACAAAGTCGTCAGGTATTTAAATAAACGTGAACGTAGCGGGTTCTCGTCGATGTGAGCTGTAGGAACTTACTTGGTGATTTGGACGATTTAAAAACAAAAATTTACAATACAAATTTGCCCACTTAAATTTTGCATTATTAAAGGTTCGGCGAACCTATGAGATGCTGTTTAGGAGAATATTTGTCGCGTTAGTATTAAAATTCATAAGAATTTCTACTTCATAAACCTAATCATAGCAATTGATTCATTTTTTTCTTCTTATTTAAAAAGCTTATTTTGAGCAGGTTATATTGCTAAAACTGCTTAAGTTCTTCATTCTAGCCTTGGATTTTGTGAATTTGTTTATGCAAGTCAAACCACCGACCACACTTTCAAAAATATTCGATAGTCCGCATAGTTGCTTTTTTTTGTATCCGTCGTTTCTACCCGAAATGACGGAGTTGGTCAGCGTGGACGACTTCATAAATGATACACTCAAGGATATTCAGTCCCCTTCGCAGTCTGAATTTAGTTCTAAGATCTCTTCCATTCGGCAGACTGTATATTCTTTGGACGAGGTTTGTAAAGTTACTTGTCTTCTGATTGCTTTACAGGGCCTAGATGCCGATAGATCCCTTATTGCTAAGTCGCGCAAGTTTGTCAAGGGTGTTGTTGGAGCAGGGGTCGCCTACGTTGATTCAATCTTAGCACTTTGTGATCATCTTGAGAATCTTGGCCAATTTGCGCAGTCTGACAATAACAATGGGAGTGATTTAACGCCTGGATTTTGGAAATTTTCCGTTATTCATCGCGATTTAGGAAACATGTTTAGGCATTTGGTGAGTGTTATGTGATGTATATACGTTAATGCGATTTTTTAGTTCAAGTAAATTATTAGTCCCGTAACTGCCTGGCCTCTGGGTTTCAGATGCAGAATCTGAATAGCATTCTGGTCTTCCCGATGGAGACATTTCTTCAAGGGGATTTGAAAAGCGATCTCAAGAAACCATTTGATAAAGCCCTAAAGGAGTATGAGTATAAGTAGTGAGTTAATTGTGCTTTCATGTTGTTTCAAAACTTATTTTTAACCAATCTGTTTTGGACTATAATGTGTAATTTATGGGTGCTCATAGCGGAAATTGATCTTGCAGTCTTGAGTGGTGCTGTCTAGGAAGTCGTTTTACCTTTCCCCAGCAATTCACTGAGATCTATATCCCAATTCCCTCATAGATTACATAAGCGCTTTGCTGTATCTACTCTTTTACTATCAGCGTCTTAAAAATATGACGGGGGTGGCCTTTATTTCAGCGCATAAATCCACTCTTGTTTGCGTCATAAAGAGGTTTTTCGTACCAACGACCATACAGGAATTCCAGTTTCCAGTCGTATCACAGAGAGCCAACTGAAACTCCACAATACACCTTTACGCCTCCTTGTAAGGAAATTCGGTCTAATTGTTCGACGAACGCTGTGGAAGTAAACATGTTTTGCGAGTAATTAAACTGCTGCATGTCCGTGTAATCATCGTGGGCTGCCATTTTCCAACATACTTGATAAACAGCGAAAAAAATGGTAAAGCGGCTCTGGAGGTAGACCCAAGACAATGATTGATAACAGAGTTAAGGGAATTGTATCAGATGGGCTGAATAAGATGGTTTTTAAGCATTTGGGACTTGGTGGATTAACTAAGCTCCTGCTTGTGACAAATGGGTTTTAACTCATCAAAAGTTGACCCCAAGGGAAGAGATGCAAGGAAGATGTGGTTCATCAATGAGAGGCAGAGGGGAAGCTGAGGAGACTTGACCGCCGGTGGGTAGTAATGCGTGATTCATCCATGACGGTCAGGAAGGCTACTGATTGACCCAGGAGGTCAACTACTGCCATCGATTTGATATATTTGGGGAGAAAGGAACGGCAAAGCAACAAAATTATAGGGTGTTAGTTAGTTTGAATGAAAGTAGTGGTGGGGATCTTTATTCCCTTTTTCATTCGCCCCTGGGACACTAATCATCCCTTTCACGAACACGGTTGCTCAAACCATTAGTTTCCTCACTGCAATTTATCGTCGCATTTAGGAGCTTTCTCAGTTACGGCCGTTTCACACTGCTTAACCACCCAGCAGTAGTAATCTCTTTTCGCCTCAGTATTCTCCATTTGGCTTAACCATCATTAATGAAGGTGACTTGTAACCCTTTGATTTGTTAAGAGCGAATTTCCAGACAGATTGGAATCACATACTTATTACCACCCTTATATTCAACAGCAACATGGGTTACCCTTTGAGATCTGTAGCTTTTTTTCTGTTGGCACAAGTAGCTTCTCTCACACGGAAGTCAGCATGTTCTTTTTTATACGAGAATGGTAGTTGGATTTATCACAACCGGTTAACTGATTTATCTAACAGGTTTGAAATGGTTATCTATTTATGCTCCTTATCGGAAAATTTACCTTTGAACCTGGCTGGTTTCTCCCTTTACTTAATTTTCCACATCACGCAAGTCCAGCATCTCATTAATTTTACTTCCATTGCGCTAATTTCATCAAAAGGGAGCTCTATTCGTGCCTGACAATGCTGGGTTTCAGCACTTGACAAGCGAAATCCTGCCTACCCGGCATGAGTGAACTTCACTTTCCGTCGGTTTGTGGCTTGCGGCTTCCGCACTGCATTTTGTGTGTTATCACTATCTATTCCGACCATCTTGCCATTCCAACATTTGTACATTGTTTATCGGGCATCGAACATCGAAAACGCACGTCCGCGTTGCAAACATCAACGTAACAGGTGGTAGTTCTTACCAACCTCTAGAAATTGTTCAAGATGTAGGAGTCAAGGGGTGCGCCGGATTTCTCCTCATGCTGATTTAGTTTTGACAGTTGGACGTCACACTCGTGCATAGATGCATAGTCCGCGTGCTTGCTGGTGCCTTCAGTGTTCCTCCAGTTGACAACTGAATGTCAGACAGGAAAAAAACTTGGCGTATGCCATCAGGATGAGCTAGTTCGCAGTTTGGATTCTCGTTTTTTAAGGAAATGCAAATAAAAATGCGCCATGGCACGTGTTCCTACTGGACGTAAGTGCGCTGTATATTTAAAGTAAAAAACAGGCAGGAGGGCGAGTCAACTCCATTTTTTAATGGATCGAGAAGAGGGTAAAAACAGCTACTCATATGTGGTGTGGTCGTGTCGGTAAGGTCGAGAGATCGGGACCTGACGGCCCCCATCGGTCTTAACTGCTGGCAGTTGCTCTGTGATTAATACCTAACAATAGATGTGACGTGGCACCTCTCAGTAGACCAATCACTGTCACCGTTCCTCCCATTTGTCCACACCCATTTCCCATTAATAAAGGAGAGAGGTGATTAGGTTCTTTTGCAATGCAGGAAGTAATCAGTTTAATCGACGTTGCAATTTCTTGTGTTTTATTAGGCAAAGTTGTTGGTAGATTTTGTTTATGTAAAATTCACTAAAAAAATTGACTTACGACCACGGATGACAAGGTAACGAGTTGTGAAGCGCCTCCTTGTCAGACTGATTGACTCTGTGAGTGTTGGCGCCTTATTTATGTGTAGAATGTAAACTCTGAAGGGTCCTCGAGAGTGGGAGGAGAGAGGGTTGAGCGAACACTACTAGACCGCAAGTGGTCCAGTGTTGGTGTGTCACTCGTAAGCCCTGTTCAATTTCGTGGTTTGTGGGGTAATTTCTATCTAAGTGGTGACATCTGTTTATCCAGTGGTGCTGATTTCTACCCTTTCATCGTTTCATCCGACCAAGTGTTGTTTTTTAAGGTTTTTACTTTGTTTGAATCTGGTTTGTCCTCAGAATTAACTATCACACTGACTGTCGAAGCCCGATGACTTTTTAGTAGTTCCGTCTTGTGAGTCTCGGCAGATTCAGCTGTCTATGGCTGTATGACATAGGCGTGATATCCGTGCCAGCAAAATTGGAAGTTGTTGTTTGTTTGGGGCGAAGTCGCCTGATGCTGCCACCAGCAAACCGCGTGAGCCATCTCTGCGTCGTGTGAAGGCAGTTTCATAGGACTCGATGCTGCTAGCATAGTCAAATACACAAGTAAAACAAATGCCATTCTGTTAGGCTTAACAATTGTCTAATGTGTAGCAAGGAAGTGTTTGAATGAAGCCAATTTCGTGAGGAATACTTTTTTTCTCATGTTCCTTCACTCAAATATCCACTTGACTTCTTCCTGGGACAGTATGATGATGATGTTCCTCTTGTTAAAGTAGCTACCGAGGTACTCAGGGTTGGATGGAAGAGCGTATTGTCAGCATGATATTTGATAGACGGTACCGTTGGGGGAGGGGGATTAGGGAAGTAAACAAAGGAGTAAACAAAGACTTCTTCCCTTCCAGTGACAAACTGAAGAAGGAAAAACTCCAAGCAATGAAAGAGACGGGTCTATACACACCGGAGTCTTTCACGGTGGAAATGGCGGAGAATTTGGAGAAGGAACGTCGACGTCTTCAGCTGGAAGTTTGTGAGGTGGGTCACTTCCTTTTTTTACTTTTTTTAAAATAATCCATCCATCACTGCTCAAAGTGCGCAATTCTCAAGCCCTTGCATCCCTTATCTTGATCTCCAGCTGTATCATGTGTCGGGACTTTGCTTTAGCTCTTTTTGAGCAAGAAATGTGGAATTCTTTGTAGCTAGGTTTGAATCTGGCTCATTCAGCTATTGTGGTGGTTATGCTAATGACAATAGCATTAGTTTTGTGTTCCATTAAGACGGCAGAAACTTTGTTACCACGTCATACATCTCCTCCAACATTCTATTATCCTACTGGGCTGACTTTGCCCCCGCGTGCGGCTTGATGTTGTTGAGCAGTCGTTAATGCCTTTGTCCGTCTCTTGAGTTTGTTTGTTATTACCAAAGGCGATGAATGGAAAGCCCCTAATCCTCTCTTCTTTATTTGCTCACCCGGCTAGTACTTCATCAAAGTGAACGAAGTGAAGTCGAAAAAGGGCTCAGACTTTCTGCAACACTTAGTCGACTTCTACCACGCGCATTTACAGTGAGTTTTGGATTGTCTTATTCTTTATTTAAAAGGTGCAAATCAACCCTTGTCTTCGTTTCTTGTGATTCTTGTCCCATCCATCCCGAGCACCCGAACCTACTTAAAACAGTTATAAGTAGCTCATCCTTTCGACTACTTCCGTTTATTTCTTTTCATTCAGCTACTTAAGAGAGAGTTTGGGAGTGATGGAGCACTTCGGCAAAACTCTACCCGATTTGGCCGGCAGTATTAGCGGCCTGCAGAGGCAGCACGACACGCAGAAACGCCAACTTGTGGACACGCGAGAGGCTGTGAGAAAACTCCTCGAGAAGGAGGTGCGTTGTTGTCAACTTGTCTAGCCGTTTCAGTAGTGGACTCCCTCCTCCACCCCTTCGATCCGATGTCTTGATTCTCTCCTTGCACATGGCGCCGTGTCAACTAGTACCGTGTTGTATGATGAGTCAGGACCACGTGTTTTTTTATCAAATGTTATCCGCCTTGTCATTTGCCTGTTTTCGTAGAAAATCACGGGAATGCCCCTAAACACTTCTAAACGAGAATATTTAACTTTCAGTCGGTCCAACCGGTGAACAGCGGCTACCTAGGAGCACAGGCACTGCCGCTGAACCTTGCCTACGGGAAGCAGAAGAGCGGTTTCCTCTTGAAGAAATCGGACAGCAAGGTGGGTGCACACTGAATCCCTCAGAGGGCCGCAGAACAGAGATGAGCTATTGTGGTGACTTTGTTCTCCTCTTAGGTGATGAAGCGATTGTGGCAGCGGCGCCGCGTCTGCGTCGGTGAGAATGGTGAGTTCTGCCTCTACCACGCGGACGAAACAAAACCTCCGGTGCGATTGTCACTGCTGACCTGTCAACTGAAACTTCCCACCACTCCAAGCACTGACCAATCCTCCAACATAACGACCACTACTGCAGCCTCCATTGAGACGACACCGACGATTATGGAGACGTCGGATTCCGCCGTTTTATCCACCAGCGCCACCGCAGCCCCCAACAGTAACAAGCGCTCCTTCTTCCTCGTCTCTAGTGAGTCTGCCATGTGTGAAAAATTACTTTAATGAGTAATAGGTCATTGATTAGAGGTCTGGAAAGTCAGTGCGTCTATTTGTTGATGAACGTCTAAACTCGAAGGCCTAATCCTTTGGGGAATTTAATGGCGAATATCCGTTTCACTTACTTTCTTTCATCTAGACAATCGAACGTATCAATTTCAGGCTGAGGATGACAAGGATTTTGAGGAGTGAGTTTCACTTGTCCTACTCTAGTGCATTCCTTCCCCCTTTTCGGTGTTAACGTATTGGATCTGACTAAGTAACCTTTTTCCCCTTTCTGTGATCCCCTTGTCTACTTAAACATTTTAAGTAGGACTCGTGCGAAGACTTGAACTTCTTTTGGCAGATGGACCAATGTACTGTCCAACGCCATGCAAGCGGCATTCAATGAGGCTATGCACCATCCCGATTGGAAATCAAGGAGAGAGATGCCCCAATCCACTCTTTGCGACCTTGAAATGTCCAATTCCATCCACCATTATGGCCATCAGCACCACAGTCGTGAGAGCAGTCTTAATGGCAGTGATACCGATCTACTCGAGTTAGTATTTTCGTCCGCCTTATGGGCTGTTCTTTCCTTCTTTCTTTGTGGTAGTGTGTGTTTTCGCCTGCTTTTTAGTGGCATGAGTGCCTTTTCGTTCGTGGTAACACTTTTGTTTCCCATCTCTCACAGATCGCACTTCAGTCGCGGGGTGGGGTCGCGCTCCTCGCACTCCTCTACTGTTGGTTCGGACGAGGCGGCAACGGCGGCGTTTTTCAATGGGCTATCCGGCGCTCAACTGCACCAGAGCATTCAGCACGTCATGCGCTCCAAAGTGCCCGGCAACCGTGTCTGTGCTGATTGCAATCGACCCGGTGAGTTCAGCATCGTCTCTTTCCTGTTCATTATTTTTATAAGAGCGAACTTCCTTCTCACTTATGGCATGTAAGGCATGGGACATTGAAACCAGCCTTATAATAGCTTTACAGAACAACTTGGGTATTGATAGCATGGGTGACGTGAACAGAACCCCATTCTTGCAGCGCGGTGATCAAACCAAAGATCGGTAGCATTTCGACCCATTTCGATAAGCTCCGTTCATAACGGTGCGAACCCCTTCATGAATTATTATTATTACTGAATTGGTATGAAAAGCAGGGCTATTTGCTACCACCTCTCCTGTTGACGTTAATGCCGGCGCTATTTACATTGACTTCAACATTGGCATTAACACCAGATCCGGAGTGGGTGAGCGTGAACCTGGGCGTGCTGATTTGTCTGGAGTGCTGTGGCACCCATCGGGAGTTGGGCGTGCAGTACTCGCGCACACAATCCCTTCTCATGGACGATCTTTGCGCTGCTCAGCTGCTGGTAGGTTCTCTCACACCTCTCTTATTCCTCTCGTTGTTTCTCCTTCCTTTTGCAAGCAGTAGTAGGGCGTACATTGTCTTTGCGTCATTTGAATTAATTGATTTATTGGAGGTCTCTCTTGGTTATCATCGCCTGATTTTTTTCATTCCTTTGTGAATTTCAAGGATTTTTATTGCTTCTTAGCTGCCTCGGTTCATCGGTAACCGACTCTTCAATGATGTGTACGAATCTGCCTTGGTTGATGGCATCAAGCCCACTCCCGATTCAGATAGCGCCAGGTTAGTCCCTCCTACTTTCACCCTCCAAAAGTTTTAAACGTCTTACATAAGGGGAAAATGCTCACTTCTGCAAAACTCTCCACTTCTACTTAACATTGAACTAAGTAGTATATGCACCCCATCCCTCCTGTTCTTTCTAGTCGACGTGCGTACATCCGTTCGAAGTACCTTGAACACAAATTCATCACGGGTAGCGACATAATTGCCCGACGTCACGCACGACAAAGAAGCCAGGGAGACGATGATGAGGGCCGTCAAGACGGCCGGTTTTTGCGTCGTCAACTGCTTCGCGCAATTCGCAACGCTGATCTCCGCGCTTTGCTCCAAGTAAAAGTTTTTTGCCAGTTATAACTTGCAGTTATTGTTACATTCCATCCCGCTGTTTCTGAAAATGAGGTATAGGCGCCTAATTGCGCGATAAAAGAGCTATTTACTCCTTCCTCCTTCCCTTCCATTTTGTTGGCATTTCAAATGTAATCTTTCCATCTAGCCGGGTTATTCGCCCGCCTGTCACGGTGGCTTGTATCTGACTCACAAAGGAAGCTTAAAATATCCGGATTTCATGCAGTCAGCTCTTCTTTCAACGTGTGAATCTGGTCCAGTTTTTGTTACTGGGCATTATGCATAATTTAATGCTGGGGTAGCCGTCAGAAATTGGCGCAGTTTCGATGGCACTGCTGTTCTAACTGGGATTTTGCAATATGACGATCAACAATGAAGGGAAGCGGCGGAAGGCACACTAAAGGGGATTGGCATGCCACCGCCTTCCTCTGATTCATGAACGATCGCACGCACTTTGCATTTCTCCACTCCTTACACCACGAACTTTCGTGTAACATGTCTGGATGTCCCTCTAGCAGGACGGTAAAGAAAGTCCAATGCCTCAGTTGAATAAGCTGGGCAAGCATAGTATTTTAGTGGGCTTGAGGATCCTCACCAAGAACGGACAGTCTTCAAGGAGACAACTTTTCTGCCAAAAATTCTACTCCTCTTACTGAAGGCGCGATCACTCCTTTGTTGGAAGATCTAGCAGTCGGTCGACCACTTACGCGACTTCACTTTCCTTGAAGGTCCACGCGGAGGGCGTTGATTTGACAGCCCCGCTCTATGTCGATCGTGAAAATGATGCTGGAGTGGGAAAGGAGCTGGTAGAAGGTGATACACCGCTCCACGTAGCGATCGCGGCAGCGGCTATGACTACAGAAGCCTGCGATGCCTCTTCGTCCAACACCTCACTTGCTTTCTTGCAGTTTATCCTACAGAACGCGCTTTCATCTGCGTAAGTATCTGACCTCTTCCTACCTACATAGCTGTTTCAAATACTTCAGGAGATGTATAGATGCTGCAGTTTTGTCTCTTTTTCTTTAACAGAGTCATCCTCCAACGCACCAACGCGGCAGGTGAGACAGCCCTTCACTATGCCGCCAAGTTTGCTCTCCCCGATGTTCTTCGGCTACTCCTCGGTGCCGGTGTTAGCGGCAGCGGTGGCGTCGGTTGGGATGCCCTTCCAACTACGGTGAGTAAATTGTTGGTTGACTAATTGGTTGTGTGTAGTCATCACCAGTTAATTTTCCTGTATTCAATATTCTCAGATGCTCACTGCAGTCAACGAGTTGAAGCAAACTCCATTGGACGTCATTGAAGCACGTCTGTCAGCATCATCTTCCTCAGTCGACACCGACACCGACACCGAGGTGGAAGCATTGCATCGATGCGAGCACCTTCTTCAGTTGGCGATGGACGCTTCCGTCGCCGCCGCTGGTAACACATCTGGCGTCGATTGTGCGCCTCCCGCCTTTCTGACTTCCACTTCCGCGGGGACGATGATGGCGCGGGAACTTGCAGCGCGGAAACAGCTTTTGGAGGCACTGGATGATTTTGAAAACGTGCAGTGGGGTGCTTTTGTTTCTCGACCCCTTTCGGATACCTCTGCGGTCATTACCACTTCCTTGCAGAAAGGTGACTCATTTCGAGATGGAGATGAAACAGATGAGGAGGATGGCCTAAGTAGAGTCTTTCGTGAGACTCTAGCTGGAGCTCTCAAAGTGAGTGATGATTTTGGCTGGACAAGTGAGTGAGCGATAGATGGGCGCTTTTTTGTAGCCTCGCCTTTTTTAGTTATCCAATTCAGCCTTCTCGCGGTCACCACCACTCACATTCACACCACGAGGTGAGGAAACGATCTGCCTGTATACTGGTTGGCTCTGTCCCCCCGCTTCCTTCCCCTCCTTCTAGCCCTCTCTCTGTTCCTCCTCGCAGACCAGTGGCGCGTGGATAGCATTAACAGTAACTGCCGCCGTCTCTATCACCGTTCGTCCAAATGTGCGGACACCTCTACTGCTGCTTTGGCTACTCTGCCACGTAAGAAGGGACCCGCGCCCCAGCCCCCTCTTGCCGAGGTAAGCGCTCGCCTCTGCGCCACATTTCAGTAGATAGATGGACGCGTGGCAGCACATAAACGCAAACCATTTTACGGCACGGCAGTTGTCTGTAATTGCGCGTCTGGTAAATCACCTCCCCTTTTCCGTCATTTGGTCCTCGTCCAGCCTACACCCATTTCCATTTAAATTCTTCGACCAACCATTCACTAACTAAGCCAGATTTTCATCCCCCAGTCTGCTCATGAATAGTAGATCCAGTTGATTACCTCAAAACACTGTTGGGGAAGCGAAATGAGCCAGTGGAACACGGTTCACCTATCCTCGCAATGGGAGAAAATTGCACTGTCATCGCCATCGGTATGCCTCTTCTCTTCATCCCTAGCGGAATGCCTGGTTCTCCTCCGACACGCGCTCCTCACGAACCCTTGCGTCACCGTTGCGAGCACCTTCATCCCCACCCGCCTCGGACCACATCGAGGTGTTGCTGGACGTGTTGGAGGAGCATCCTGATACCGGTGTGGAGGCGTCTCCTCCGCCTCCTCCCCCTCCCACTGTTGCAACTTCTCCCATCACAGTCACCAGCTCTGCTGTTGGCATCGGTAGAGAAAGCAGAGCCATCAACGGGGCTCCGGCTGCTCCACAGCATCAGCGTGCTATCGCACTTTACGATTGCGACGCGGAGAATCCTGACGAACTGACCTTCAAACGGTCTGAAGTCATTGTGGTGGTGAAAGACGTGGAGGTCAATTGGTGGGTAGGTCACTAATTCAGTCCGCTTCCTCTGCCCTCCTCCCTCGTCTCCTTTATTATTGCTATTAGTAACAAGGGTTGCATCTACTCTACCTAGTTGGGCTACATTGAGGGGCAGCCCAGTCGAACTGGCCTCTTTCCATTGACTCACGTAAAGCTTTTGCCATCCTGAGGTGAGCACGAGCATCGGAGAATCACTCTGTCAACCAATCTTCCCCAATCGATCAATCAATCAATCATCCATGGTGTATCGAGTTGATTGTCCCTCCGTTCCTCCTCGTTTTTCTCTCCCTCTTTTGTGAGTAGGTGTATATTGAATGGTGATGCTGGATTTTATCCACTTTTCTTCTACCTTCCTACCCATCCTCCTCACCCGGCTGATGCACATTTGAATTGCCCTCCTCTCCCTCCCCCCATGCTCCAATCTTGTGCAAGAGACGGTAATAAATGCCTTCACCGCCTTACTTCCTGCCCATCTCAGTATGAATGGGATTGGGGCGGAGAATTAGGCGACGGTGTTGTGCTTTGTGGTGGTCGGTTCGTCGTCTTTGGCCCTCGCTGAAAGGAGGGTGGAAGCCTCGTCACCCACATCCACCGCCGACTGCTCTGGGGTAGCATTTCGTGGAGGGTGTTTGTGAAGAACTTGGGGAAGGGAAGTTTAATTTATTTGACCCAGTAGACTGACGCACGAAGCAGTTTACTTTTTATTTTGCACCTTCGGCGTGAAATTCTCTCCTGTTCTGTTGGATGCTACTTATGGCCATGGAGTGCATTTAAGTAGCTTTTGAACTTGCATTAAATTTTTGCACTTAATTTGGTAACGAGAGGATGTTGGGACCAAAAGATTTTCGGGGAGATTTTGTGAGTAAAAACTTTTAGTTCAATGTGTTTAAAAATTTAATGTCCACATTTGTTGTTAATGACGCCTAAATTTTGACAGCGACCGAGATAGAGAACGGGGTGATCCAGCCGACTTGTCGTTTGGCAAGTGTGGAAGAATGCTTTATCAAAGGGAGGGATGTTGACGATACCTTGGGAGCAGGGACTCGTAAAACCAATGTACTGAGTGAGTGTGTCATCAAATTAGGGTCTCAGAATGCCATGGAAGTCGATATCTACGGGGCGGGAACCGGTGAGGATGTCATGATGCTGCAGTTTTCCATCGGAGCCACGGAATTGTTAACTTAGAAGACACTTCAAGCTGGCCTTAATTTTTCATGCCGTAGTGCCACCAGCATCAATTTGGGCGGTCTCGTGAACACTGGTGGCAGGAAGCAGTTGGGTGGAGTCCGAAAAGTGTTGCACACGTGACCTCGGCAAAATCGCTTTTGGTGCAGGCAAGGTGTTCCACATTGACGCTCAAGTGATCGATTGTGGTGTGATTTGGCTCTGTGATCATTTAGCATCCTCTTATCATTCACACAGCAGCTAGAGTTTGTGGCATTTCTTCCAGCATCAAAGGGATGCTCTGGGCGATGACATGACCCCGCTGTGTAGTCGAAATGCCACCCCTCGGGACCTGGGAAGGGATTCCAACCTTTGAGTCCATATGTCTAGACTGTGAACGCGCATCGCCTCGCCCTTCCACATACTTTCTCTGCATGGATGTATTTTGTTGGAGATGTGGACTTGTTGCAGTGTCAAACCCTTACTGCTGAAGATCCGCGAGTAGTTGAATCCGTAGAACGATCAAGGCACGAGAGTGTAGGAGGTGAGAGGACCACCACAACAAGGCAGCGAAAAAGGTGCTGCTAGCCTACTCAGTGAACATTCAAAAGCGATGTTTGCATTGCCTCCATCCTCATCAACAACACTCAGTAGTTGCACGTCCAACTGGAGAAGGTCTTTGAGGCGATGGAGGGTGAAGAGTGAGTTTCTTTAGTGTATTCGATGCTCTGATGTAACAGTCCACAAGAATTATTAGCCCCTTCCAGTCCCAACTTTCACGAGGAGACTCGGGAACGCCGTAGACCTGCTTGTCATCGCCTTTGCTGGTGAATTTGAGGAGGACATCCAAAGGACAGGATACCCTGGTCCAGATTGAACAGATTGAACCTGATGTCTCCACTCGCCACCCCTCCCCTTCCATCATCACCTCAGCACTATGGAACAGGTGAGTTTACAACACCTCGCCGTCAAGTCAATTGGGCTGGAAGTCTTAATCTACACATCGCTTTGGGTGCATTAAAAGCGCTTTCACAAATCGTAAGTGCAGTTGTCCTCTCCATCTTCTTCATCCCAGCTGGAAGAGCTTTTGTTCAGGTGGGGTTTACAAGGATCTTTCCATCTGGTATCCAGATTTTCACTGTGCGAACATTGAGACCCTACCAAATACACGGACCGCGGATCTATGTGCCAGGCACTGCGAGGCAAACCTGGGGCCACTTGTACCCTTCCTCGTTGACCACCTTCCAAAAGTTGGAAAATTTAACCCCCCACTCCTCCCTTCAGCGCATGAATCTGCACCCTCAAAGTTCACTTATCTACGATAATATGAGGACCCTGGAAAGCCACTTTCATGACCAAAGCAGACGGTAGCACTTAAATAGGCCGAACTCTGGTCCCTGCGAAGGGTTCCATGACGAAGTGAGATTCTACAGCACATCATTGACCAGTAGACATTGGTAGAGACTTGAATCCAGCCTCCCCATCCCCTCCCCCCCACTTAATGATCCCACTGCCGCTCCACCTTTAGGCCATGCGATTCCACCCGACTAGGCACACTTCTCTTGCTTCAATACCCGCTCTTTGACCCGCTTTACCCCCACCCATCCGTCCGGGAACTCCCTGATGGATGATACTTTAGAGTTGAAAACAGTTCATGCTATCCAGTCGCCTCCAAAACGCAGCGCAGCTCAGAAGGTGCTGTAGAGTAGGCTGACGATGGATTCGTTGGTCGGCGTGAGTGAGATCGATGCAGTACCCACGCAAAGTCTACGAGGGGACGAGTGCGGGTAAACACGTTCTCCAATTCATCACGTCTGGAAGCCAACCAACTAACCACTCACCTCTCCCTTCGTCTGCACCACTAACTTGGATTTGTTGGGACTAGTCTCGGCCTTTCAATCGGATTCTCAGCATTCACTGACCGGTTTCAGAAAGAACTGCTGTTGTCAGAATTTGCACCTTTTGTAAAATTTTGTTCGAGTAGAGTAGACGGGGTGAGGGAAGGAGAGTGAAAAGACAGGAGGGTAGGAGTAAGGGCTGTTCAAGAAGCGACTCACGTCATTAGAAGTAAGGAAGTACTAAGAGGTCGAGGCGGACACGAAGATGACGATGATGGTAGTGGTGGCGGTGGGTGGAGAGACGGGTGCAGTAGGTGGTAATAGAGTGGACCAATCAAAAAACGCATCAATCGAGAGGAAGCGGAGAGAGAGTGGGTGACAGATTGCACTTCTGTGCTACAGCGACTCAAAAGTGGACGCTTCGACCTCTTGACACCACAAGTTAAATCACGAACCATCGAAGACTAAGCAGAAGAGAAGGAATCACGTTGAAGTTAAGGTGATAAGAAATGCAAACTGATAATGCGTCACCACCTACCCTTGAGAGCGTCTTGTGCATAAAATCGGACGTCGAAGTCTTTCTCCTCCTCTAGCACTTTCTTCAACGCTGGGATCACCTGTTTCTGGGTCATTCTGCAAGAGAAAGCATGAGGAATCATGCGACTGGATGGCTAGTCACGAGGTAAATGAAGCGGATGTAACCAAGGCAATCATACACCCCCCCTCCGGTCAAGGCACATAAACCAAAAGATTTCCCCTTTGCCAATTTCAGGTCATGTGGTTCAGGAACTTCCTAAAGGCGCTAATATTGGAGAAACAGCACCAGAACCGCCCCTTGGTAATCACCTTGACCGCGTTGTGGAGGAAAAAAAGTGGAGGCGCCAAGTTGGCAGGTGGTTTGGTGCGAAAAAAGGCGACGTTCATGTTACCCTTGTAACACGCTTGCAACTCGTGAATTGTGGACTACGAAATGTCTATTGAGCTAATATTAATCCAGAGTGAGTATGCACACTAGCTGCAGGCTTCTCCATTCAAGAGGCGCATTGTACCTCTACTTTGAAGGGTACGGAAAGAATCTACTGAAATGAGTACTTAGTAGCAATGGTGGTGGTGTTGGTAGTGGCGTGACTCACTTGGCGTCAAGATTGGCGGAAATGATGACAAGAGCGCGAGCAGCTGCGAAACGGACATTAGGCACAGGATCGGCAGTGAGCAGTTGCAGCAGCAGTTGGAGGCAAGTCTGCAGGCCACTTGCCGGCAAACCGGCCGGAGGGGGCGCACACTTGTCTGGCGTCTTCCGCTGCTGAGACTGCTGCTGTTGCGGCTGCCGTTGCTGACGCTGAAGGTGGAGTGCGAAATCGTAGAGCAGAGCGGGGGATATGAGACCCACGTTGGGAGAGAGATCACCCAAGGCGCTATAGGACGGCTCTTCCGGAATCCCTGGTCCCCACAGCGCCTGCACGTCAAGACAGTGATACTGATGGCCTGGAAGTAGCCTCCACTTCGACCAAACTATTCAATAACTGGCTCACTGGTACCAATGTTGCCACTTAATTCAATAGCAAGTAAGGCTATGTTGTTCAAGGAGGATGCAGTCCCCTACCTGGACGGCGAGAATGAAAATCTGACGCAGATGGTAGTTTGAATCGTTAGCCAGGGCACGCAGACCCCTGGCGGCCGCATTGGCAGTCAGAGTGGCGATCGATATCGCACCCCCGACGCCGACGCCGGCCCCGCTGTTCCCAGCATCGCCTGACGCGTCAACCGACGTTGAGGCGGCAGCTGAGCCCGCAGGGCCCACAATGCTGGAGGGGGTGGTCACAGAGGGAGGAGAGGAGGCGCCGCCAGCGCCGACTTCTTTATCTCCACTGCCACCACCACCGCCGCCGCCAGTGCCCATGATAGCATCGGTGGCGGCGGAGGGACAGACACTGAGGAGGCGAGCAAGACTTCGACACGCACAGTCACGCACCGCCCAGGTGGGATCGAGAAGCCAGGCCAGGGTGGATGGGAGAATGGTCTCCCGCAGGCAACTCTCCGGCTAGGTGGGTAAAGGAAACAAAAATGCTCAATAAAAATGCCAAATGCATTTTTAGTTGGGTACACAAATGGAGATTGGTGGAGACTAAATTCTAACAATCGGAACTTCGGTGGTAGATTTTTGTAGTAAAAATGAGATTGAGAACAGTTCCAGCACTAGGAATGTCTCTATAACTGCCAACTTCTTGGAAGATGAGAAAAATTAAAATAATTTGATCACTACTGACTCATGAACGAAATGGCGGCTTGCGCAAAGGAACACCCCCAGGTACTGAACTGAGACAGAGATGGGCTTCCTAGAGTAGCTCGGTGAAAGAATAGCACTTCCACTGCTCCCTTGTAAATTAACAGTTTCATGTTCACACAGAAGACGACAAAGTGCTATTCGGACTATCAAAGAACAGTGAATTCATTTGTAAAGGAAGATAGGTTTCAGCACTTGAAGGACCTCAATACGTGAAGATGGATGATGAATGAAACAGACTTTCAGGATTAGGAAGAAAAGGCATCTCCCAGTTCAACGCCGACAGGCAGCAGGACGGAACCAGACGTACCAGAGTGGCGAAGAGGCAAGGAAGGGATTGCACCACACCGAGTCGAACACGCCAGTTCTTTCCCTGCCACAAATTCACTAGACTCGGCAGGATGGTGAGTTGGATCTCACTGGAGGGAATAAAGGACATCAGCTGGGAGAAGTACTCGAACACATACTGCTTCGGCTGCAAGAGAAAAGAGATTGCACGTCCTCAATCACCACTGCCTTGTGTAACACAATTATTGAATAAAATAGCCACTGGAGGGGTGACTAGACGCGGAGCGGCAACCCACCTGGTCCAAGTTGTGATTGAGGAAGGCGAGAATGGGCCGAACGAGGGGTAAACAGTCCTCCACTCGCGCTGACGGCAGAAATCCCACGGCACAGCAGACAAGCTCAGAACGAACCCGTTCCTCCCGCTCCATGTTGAGGTGTTCTTGCAGTCGAGGCAGCAGAAAGTCTGTCTGCACATCCTTCGGCGAGGCAAGGCAAAAATCTACAAAGGGCGGGCACAGCTTCAACCCACCTTCAGCCAGTTCTGAAGCATTTCTACGTCGACCCACCCACCCAGGCGTTGGTCTATTGACCGCAAACACCTACAATCGTATCCCAAACCTACCGCACAACTCCCTATGTATACCTTCACGGCAATCATTATCATTCACAATTACTTCCAGTTTTCCTCTCCCCCCAGGCTCCAATTCAAGGCAAGTGCTGTAACAACCTTGGCAGTGTCCTTCCCCAAGCCTCAACATCGATACCTCGAGGCCTCACCGCTGAGAACTAAATCAACGATGTCATATACGGAGTAGGGACTAGGAACAAACATCGAATGAGCACTTGGTGAGTATGGAGAGAACCATGTGTGGAATGACGCCACTTCCCACGTGATGTTTCTCACATGAACAATGTGAAGGTGACGAGAAGTTGGTCTGCGGACTGATTAACACTCCCACCTGTGAGTTATCCTGATTGCAGCATAGGGGAAAGTGAATCGAGCTTTCGTAGAAGAGGAGAAATGAGCAGATGTTAGGGGACGAAAATTCTGCTCTCTAGAGATTTCACACCAAAATGATATTCAAGGTCACCGTGGTCTAATACCCTTCCAGCTTGTTGGAGGCCAAAAATAACGAGGAAGCAGCGATCCGAACGCAGACTTCATGACAAATTCCACCACTGGCTTGACACTTCCCACCGTCTAAACAATACACACCTTTGAATTGACTAGCCGCAATTCGTCTCGTTTCCACCTCGTTATCCTCCAGCAAATTCATCATCATCGTGTGGAGCGATTTGCTGTTCCCTCCCCTGGAGATGGCGATTTTTTGCAACTCTGCCATATTGCTGGCCAATGCGCGTCGAGTGTCTCTGAAAATAAACACACAAATCACGAAACAAAGGTATCAGAGGTAGTCGTCTACTTGACCAAGCAGCATCCTGCTTTATTAAACTTGTTGCATGGATGCAAAGGGTTCAATGCCCACTTTACCCTCCTACCTCGAACCGTCCTCATTAAGTTTGTCCAGAGAGGCCTGAACCATCGTCTCGTATTCAGCAGTCTCGTTGTTGTTCAACATTTTCCCCAACTCTAGGATTGGTCCGACACAGGCAGCCCGGACGATCCGCTGACTGTCTCCAACCAGACTACAATCAAAATGGGTTGGAAATGTCAGGAGTACAGAACTTCTCTTTGCAACTATTATGCGAATCTATCATTTATCTCAGTAAAGTGGTATAACTCCATTCAACTCTGTGCTGGATCCATTCAAGAACAAGACCAAATTAACAGGCAACTCAATATCATACGCTCGTGGAGTAAAAAAAATAAAAAAAACACGTAGGTATCGACTTGGAATGAATCTGTAAATTAATTAGGATTTGATGCAACCTACCCCGCCAGGAGTGGTGATAATTCAGCCTTGAACTCGTTTCCAATGAGACGTGCCAAAGTAACGAGCTGAGAGATCGCAGCCGATCGAACAAGTGGCACTTCGTCCTCATTGTCCGCAAGGTGAATAAGGCGACTGCAGTTGGGAAATGAAAAAAGAAAGCCAATCTATCGGGGTGTCCGACAGTGCCGCTACTACACACGGAAAGTATGGATCCATTTAACATTTAATGCCGGGACAACGCAATTCTCGAATACTAGTAATAATAATAATACATTTAAACTCACTAAATAAGCTCGGAAAGTGATGCTATGTCAGCCCTACTTACAGCTCTATAAGGAGAGGGGTGCACATGATAACATAATTCATCAGCTTCCATGATTCCCATGGAAATCGGATTCCGTCAAGGACCTAGTTGTCAACTCAGAAGACTTTATGACGCTAACACAAGTAGCAATGCCAAGTGATCAAGAAACAAACCCCATCATATCTTCAGACTCCCGCGATGTATGGATTGGCACTTTCGAGGTTCGCTTCCAGATGGCCAATGTGAAGACTGGAACGCCAGAATGGCAAAAGCGTGATGAAGATGCAGGAGTCCATAAATGGGCATAAATCGAGGATAAAAATGCACCCTCTCCTCCCCAAATCATAGGTTTCATGACGAAGATGAAGTCAAGAGTGGTGCGTTTTGATGCTGCCTGAACCTAATCTGTTGAAATGTGCTTGCCGGGAGCCAAAACCCAAAAATAGCATAGGTACGAATGCGAACCCCCATGGCGATGGGAACAGTACGTTAAAGATGAAATCAAGAAGGCTAAAAGTTTGATGTGCGATCAATGCTTGTGACACAAGCAATCAGATGACCAAGGTAGATAAAAATGATTTTTGGGAAAATGGTGACAGCACGGCACTCACCATTTCAGTTCCGATTGCACTTTTGCAGGAACGATGGGGTAGCAAGTGGTCATCATTTTGCTCACGACTTTTCGCGAGGCACAAAAAAGATCCTCTAGTGGGCAGGATAAAGGAAAAAACAGTTATATATTTAGAAAAAACAACACACACAGACGCAAAGAGAAATTCAAGGTCTGCATAAATTATCAGAAAACATACACTCACTAACTGCTTCAGAAAGCAACAAGTTACTCAATAATGAAAGGCATCCAAGTTACACCATTTCATTTTGCTTCACTGAGTCGAATGTCAACTTTAACGGACTCACCTTCGTGGAGCTTCCGAATCAGAGGGAGGGCCTTTTTGTCAATTTGTTCGGCCGTGAGATGAGGCAAAATGACACAAAATGCGTCAGCAGCAGCTTGAACTACGACGATCTCCTCCACAAAGACCAAAATATCCGAAATGATGGGCTGAAATTTAGCGCAAGCCTGACACGACTTACAATTAGGGAGCTTGCACCCTCTCCATCACTACCCAACACATCTGCCAGATCCGGTATTTTTTGAGCAATCACCATGAGAACTTCATCATCCCCGGCACTAATGGCCTTCTGTACAAGATCTATTAGGTGAGCGATTTCAGTCACGAAGGAATTCAACTTCATTTACCACCCAACATTGGGACCAGGGTTTTCTGACATTCTTCAATTCCTAAGTTTCTCGCGATTGTCGGTAAGGATTGAAATACGCGCAGCTTCTCCTATGCCAATGCGCTTAAAACATAACGTACGGCTGTTTCCAGGGTTTCATTATCAAAAGTGGTGGGACGAGGGTCGGGTTGTTCCGCTGGCGTACTTTCAAACTTTAACGCAGAAAGTGTTTGCAGAACAGCTTCAACAACGGACATACTGAAAAAAACTAAGTAAAGAAAAAGTAATGTATACTTCTAATAATATGATGAACAATATCATTAAGAGGTGTACCTAAAATGGATTGGAACCGTCAAGCGCGCTACTTAAGTTGGCTCATTATAAAGATAAGAGAAACTATTAGCAGAATAAAATTAATAAAATCAAAAGTTTTTAAGTCAAATAGAATCAGAGTGCTTGTTCTGGAAAAACAAACAGTCGTTGTGTGTTTTTAAAGAGTTATTAGTACAATATTTGGTAATCAATAATCTGTTGAATACTTATTCGGATTAAATGAAAACAACTAGTTGCCCAATTGCGACAAACTTCTCAACAGTTAGAGATTGTTGTTTTTACTTACACTTTCATGGATACCACAATGATACTACCAGTAATGGCACAAAATGGGTGTAATCTTTTCTTAGACTTGATTTCCGTAGGTCAATAACTTTAGTTTATGTAATTTCTGGTTATCCACCTTACAAACAACCGCCATTTATGCATTGTTTTTGACGTATTACGCCTATCTACGTCGTAATTCTTTGCTGCTTTTGGGCTCCCAGTTTGATTGCTGTTAATGCCTGTAACAACTTCTTTGTTTTGGTTTCGGTCACTCAGGTGACTAGATTGCTATGGCTGGGTGGGCTGGCCTCTGAGCCATACCAGCAGCCTCGTTCCCTCTGTTCACTGAATATACATATGCATACGTTCTGTCCAAGTATTATACCTTCTTTTGCCTTCGAGGTTGTCTCTGGACGCCAATATTACAACTACTTTGGTGGCTAAATTGCCCTTGTGAGGCAAATAGGCCTCCGAACAATGTCAGCAGCCTTAAAATATTTTGTTTTCGGGATGTATACATTAAATTGAGAACTACAACTTCTGCTGTCGCTGTGATATTTTGAGACTTCCTTAAAGACACAAAAGGCCTCATGCTAGTGCTGTCCATCAGCGTGTCCGTAAAGAGAGGCTTGAACATTAGTCCCCCCAAACAATTAAGGCGAAGAAATTTCCGAAGTGAAACCTTTTAGGCCGTTCTCGGCTAGTGTCGCCTCCAATGGTAAATGTTTTCCTGCAGAACACGTAGATAGGATGTATGTTTGAGTCGGAGATTATTCTCAGCGCCTCTCTTAAGGGGTATCAGCGATTTCCCCGATTGTATTACATGCACCTCATTCCCATTGCTGCAGTTTGTCACAAGCGGTGTAGTTCCGGCTACAAATTTCTTAAAATTAGGGTAAGCATCCAGCTGTCACCAATACAACGACTGACACTTCCATGGAGGCGAATGTAGGCATAATGCCAAGGTAGAATGTATATATTTTAACAAAGAGATAGGAGTTGTTGTCATTGGAACGGTCCGGATATCAGCCTATCCATCTAGGGCACTATATGTGTAATGCTTTGTTTGTTCGAACTGCCGGTTTCAGTCACTTGGGTGGCCATCTTGTACTAGCCGGTTGGCCGGCCAACAGCCCCCAAGCACTCTGTTTCCAGAATATATATTCTGTCCCAATACTATGCCTTCTTTTACCTTAAAGGGAGCCTCGGGACGCTACAATATGGCTATCCAAGTGACCATAGCCGAAACCGACAGCTAACCTAAGAAGTGTTGCAGCAATACTTATCTTCTTTATATGTAGCCGTAGACGAGGGATGAGTAAAAATTCTGAATCAGGTCTTAGGCAGGTAAGTCAATGCTCGGGGTGTAGAGAGGCCCTCCTTCTGACTTCTATTGATATGTTATCCACTCTCTGCTCGATTGCTATAATAAAAATGTCCAGGAAATTCAATCTTCTAGTATCATGAGTAATGAAGGGAAAAAGAAGAAGGAAACATCTGAGGAAGCCTAGATTATGATTTAGGCATGTCACAAAGCCCAAGACCTATTCATAATAGTAATGCTTTTTAACTTGAGCAATGGCGAATTAGCGCGATCAATGCGACTCAAACTATCATGCCACACATCCTTTTTGAATGCCTACCAGTGCTTACTGATGGGTCATTTATGTTATCAGCCATCCTTGCTATCTTAGGGCGCAAATGAGGGCAGACAAAATCATAAATGTTAGTTAAATGATCAAATACTGGCATAGAAAAGGTTATGCCGGTAGAACACTATTCTTCTTGATACAACTTCAGTGTTTGTGTATTTTTAGATACTAATTCCTTTGAGTTGTTTTCTAAGCAAGATGTGAATTTGTTTTTAAACATTTAGCTTTGTTTTAAAGGACTATCTCGGGTCCGCCTCCTTCGCGAACTCTCGTGCTTTAATTTCTTTACCGTATTGGTCGGCTTGTCCTTATTGCTTCCTCCATTGGATGGGTACGTTGAATCGCAATTCTGTTTCACCAACTCTTAGCCCCCCAAGTAGAAACCTTGAAAAAGATATTGTTGTTTGGGACACCGGTCCTGATAGCCTCGGTAGCAGGGCTCTACTATTACTATGTTTACTCAGCCGCACGTAAAGGTAGGTTTTGATGTGCGTTGTGCCGTTGCTATTGCGATCTATATGGTTGTTCTGCTTTTTTCACCGTTTGCGCCATTTTAAAGTAGAAGCCTCTGTAATCTCTTCTTACGAGACCGCATTTGTATTTCCCTGGACAAAACTCAAAACTTGTCAAAGTGGGCATTACGGGATTCCACACCTTTTTCGAGGGGATATCAGGATGATGAATTGATTACTATTAAAGCGCGAATGCGATGAAGCGAATCTTGGTTGGAAAGCGGTATGTACTAGATGTGGGTCCCGCTGGAATGTCGTAAGACAGTGCTCATCCATCTCGGACCCACCCAAATGCTTAGTCACTTATCTATAGAGTCACATAACATTCCTCTTACTCAGTTCCATTAGTTTACTACTATCCTTTCGACTGTCCGTTCTTTAGCTCACCTTAGCTCTCAGCCGTGTCAGGATTCACTGACATTTCTCCCCACCCATTCACATTGTATCTGCGCCTACATTTTTGTGTATACATGTACTCTACTTGATCTGTGCATCCTTCGGTTTGTTGATTGTTTTGTCGAAGAACCTGGTTACGCGCTCATTGCTATTGGCCAAAACTGCGTTCCACTGTGTTCAGATATCTAAAGATAGTTGAAGCTCATTTTTTTACCATCACCTCTCCCAAATTCTCTCCGTTCTTTGATACCTTTACAGAGCTTCATAGTCCAGAGAACAAAACGTCACCGACCCCTGAAGAGACGCCATTGGAGGCGGCGATCGGTCTGAAGGATCGGGGCAATCGCTTCTTTAAAGCGGGACGCTACGCAAAAGCAGTCGAATGCTATACAGAAGCACTGGAGCAATGCCCACCCAATGAAGTGAGGCAACGAGCGACTTTCTTCCAGAACCGTGCGGCGGCTCGTGAGAATCTGCGTCAGTTGGAGGCGGCAGTGGAAGATTGCAACGCAGCGCTAGAGCTCGCACCCACTTACGTGAAGGCGCTAAATCGACGTGCGCGTCTCTACGAACGGCTCAATGACTTGCCTCGGTCGCTCTCCGATGTCACCGCTTGCTGTTTGCTAGAAGGCTTCAAGAACAGTGTAAGTGTTGCTACTACTCATTATGTCATGTCTGTTGGAGGATTTCCGAAACGCGTACAGCTGCTTTCAGTCAAGCATCATTGTACTTCCCTATTTATCCGCACTTACTTCTCAATAACAAAGGACCCAACCAAGCGAATTGGGCTGGGATGAAAAGGGGTGATTTCTTTCAAAGATCAAACGGTTTGATCGACGATGCCAGTTCTATAAGCTGGACGGCTACACAATTGTGAGGTGAAGCATTATCGAAGTTATGTGCGCGGTAGTTTGATGTGCAAGTTGTTCACATTTTTACTTAGTGCGCAAGAGTACTTTTCCCTCATTGTCTGAATCGATGTTAGATTTGGGATGTGAAAAGTGCTGAGCATGGCGGGTGGCTATGGGCGACGGGGATTGGAGACACACTTGGCACATAACATCAGGTTCCGACCGAATCGAAGGCGATATGGGAGGTGAGAGTTGGCGCAGGCTAGGAGCCGAAGACGCGTTCGGTTGCAATCAAGGTGTAAATCGGAGTGTTGCTACAGAAAGAAAAGCCATGCAAAAGGGTATGTTGGATGATGTGGGAAAATTGAGGAAAATGGGTTTGGTGGTTTATATTGCATAATCGAGGATGATACAGATACCAACAGAAGCCAGGCACAGGCATCTGGGCATTGGCATGGAAAAAGGGCAAGTCAAGTTCACCGATCAGGCTAATTCATGGTTCTAGAGGGCATCGGAGGCTCACAAGCGATGGAAAGGGGGAAATTTTGATATATATTAAAAGTGCTACTACCCTTGGCGGGAACTCTATGCGCAGCGGTGGGTGGTGTTAATGGCGCTGATTGTGCAATGACCCTTTTAAACAAATCCAAGATGTGTGTGTGTGTGCTTATCTAACTGCTATTCGTGTTTTTTCATGATCAATTGCTAGCCTTTGGTTCTGACTAATCTCCTTCTGTGGTGCACGATGGTGCAGAGTGACTTCTTCACCTGTCCATGCGGAAAATGGAACACTTGTGTTCCCTCATTTCCTATGCAGAGCCATTCGAAAGCTGCCTCGTTAGTTATTTTCCCCACCTGCTCTTCCTCTCATTTTTGATCACCTCACCCTGACCTCTAGAAGTGAAATTTTTCCTTTACCATAAAATAGGTGTAGGTGTAGGTTCGTTCTTCAACTTTCGGCTATTCATAGGTTAGCACGTTGGTATCGCTCTTTTCGCATAATTATTTTCGTCTTTTACACCGTGGCACTCCCGATCTTTTGTGTGGGTTTATGCACCTTAGGCGTACTTCATTTTTCTTTATTAACTGATGTAAACACCCTGAATTTTTGCTTGCAGGATAATGTCTTGTGTATGGATCGTGTTCTCAAGCAAATCGGGCAAAAGCTTGCCAGAGAGGAGCCCCCAAGGCTGCCACGAACTCTCCCCTCTTCGGATTTTATTAAATTTTACTTCAGGTGAATGGGTGGTTAATTGAAGTTAAGGTTACTGCTTTTTTGGTTGATTCTAAATGCTTGACTTCTTTTGTACACTAGTTCCTGGGCCCACAATCCGTTCACCTTGGAAGCAATGAAGATTAAAAGGAGGTCTTCTGCCGATGCAGAGAGGGCGACAAATGGACCCACTGAAGCTGTGAAGGAGGAGGGAAAAGAAGGGGAAGCGAAAAAGGAAGAGAAGAGGAAGGAGGACGGCGAAAAGGATGAGGAGGAAGAAGGGAAAGAGGAGAGGAAGGAAGACGGCGAAAAGGATAAGGAGGAAGAAGGGGAAGAGAAAAGGGAGGAGAAGGAGAACGATGGGGAGGGGAAAAGGAAAGAGGTGAACGAGCAGCAGCCTGTAGAGGCTGAAGAAGTTTTCAAACTACCCAAGAAGTTAGCCTCGGCCTATACGCATTTGGAAGAGGCATTCAAAAAACTTCAGATCAGTGAATATGAGGAGTCGTGGAATCTAGTGGCGACTGCCGTGAAGTTGTTCAATTCGGTAGGCATTTGTCTTTCATGGTCCAGAACCTGTCTACGCTGTCAGGACTGTCATAACTGTCAGTCTTATCCGAAATCCTAGTGCTGGCATCATTTCGTTCTTGTCTCTATTTTTTCCAGAGGCTTGTTAAATATTTGAGTAGGACTTTAGACCAATTTCGCTGTGCGGAAGGGCTGGGAGTCCGCTGCAGCACCGCGGAACCCGGAGGATCAGCGTGCTGCCCATGGTCGCTTTTCCGCCTCGGCAATGGTGCTACAGTCGATGCTTCAAGAAAAGTCACCCACGAACGAGTGTTTGTTTAGCAACCCCTTCTTTTTAGCACTCTGGGCGCCCTTCTTTCCCAATTCCCTTGAATATATATCCAGCGCGTTCCACGACTTTTGATTAGCATGGATAAAGGTCTACAATTGTGGCCACAATGAAGTCTCACCTCTAGGTCACTTAAAGTGGTATCTTTATTTCCAGGCGCCGAATGTTGATCTGCACGCGTTTGAGAGATCAATTTTCGGGGATCGGGAAAAGCCCGAATCTGCGCGCGCAAGAGCCCTCCTCCTGGAAGCCACATTCATGGCGCTTTCGGGTGATGCGGAGGAGGCAAAAGCACGATTTCTCTCCATCGGTGAAGCCCTCTTTGCCCATCCCACAATTCGTGTGAATGCGCTAATCAAAGCCGGTGCACTTTATATGACCATTGACAAGGTAGTTTGTAGAAGTACGCACCTCCTTTTCATCTCGCATATGGCAATTATGTTTAATGTCTTCCATGCGCACTGTAGGACATATCTGGGTGTATGTACTGCTTCCAGCAGGCTCAAACTCTCAATCCTCTGTGTCCGGATGTCTACCTTCATCGTGGCCAGATTAACCTCCTCGCGGAAAATCTCGAAGCCGCGGAAAAAGACCTCTGTGAGGCCGTTCGTTTGAGACCCGACTTCTCCGTCGCTCAGGCATGTGTCCCTGTTTTGTGTTCCCATTTATCCCTTCCCTGTAGGCTCAGTGGCTGTATCTACTCTATCGCAAGAGTGATAAGGACGGAAAAAGTCTGAAGATAGAGGAGCACCTTAAAGAGTTCCAAAAGTTGATCGAAAAATGGCCCAATTGTGTGGAGACCCACTCTCTTTATGCCCAGGTAACTCCCACACATGGCATCTGGCGGTCTGTGTTTACTGAAATGGAATTAAGTAGCAACCAATATTTTATTGCTAGATTCTGACGGAAAGAGGCGAGTTTCAAAAGAGCGATGATGAATTTGCCCGTATCATTGAACTCTCCCCGAATTCGGGTTTGGCCTACTCGCATCGAGGTCTTTTGCAATTGCGTTGGAAACAGGATCAAGATGCGGCGGATAACTGGTTCAGACGAGCAGTCGAGGTGGATCCACGGTGCGAGTTAGCATGGGAATTGCGTGGCCAGTTGGCAATGGAAAGAGGCGAATTGGAGAAAGCCGAGAAGTATTTTCAACGCGCTTTAGATGAGGCTCGCACATCACAGGATCGAAGTCATTTATTTGCACTTCGTGAGGGTGTTAAAGCCCAGATTCATGCTGCCGAGGTCTACGGCATCTCGATTGCCAGTCTCTTTGCCGAAATAAGGAACGATTTTCAGCGAAGAATCCCTGCCGGTGGTGATGGAATTCCCGTCCCTGTTTAATGTCTTCCTCGCACTCTTTCGCTCTCCGCACGCCTTCTAGAATACCAAACCTAGTTTCCACTCCTACCCCTCATTTGTACTCGTGGAAAAGTATCTGACGTGAATGGAATGTATCCTGTGTTGTTTGTGCTTGAAAAATATGAAGAATTTTGCTACTTTAGGCTTTGCGAGCGATTTTTTTCTAGAATCGTTGAAGTTTTTGTCCCAATACACTTAGTAGTAATACATGGCCTTTTCGGTTGCACTTTTAATGATTAAATTTTCATCTGCTGTGGTGTTGGTTAGTAGCTAGCTTCTTTGAAACCCCAGATACAAAAAAATCAAGGGTCAGAGGGTGTCCTGCATTTATTTAGCTGTCCCAAACTCAACCAATCATCGGCGACCTGGGAGCATCTCACATGCGGGGCTTCGAATTCGGGTGAGGGGCCTAGGGTGGCTCATGTGACGCCGGCATCTTACTCGATTTGGTGGCCTTAACTTGTACTACGGATTGATGCGGGGCTGTCGTCGCCCTTCGACTTATGTAGGAGAGAGGTTCTGGTATATGGGCACCAATGGATTAGAAGACGTTCACTGACCATAAATTAAAACTGTTACAAAAATAAGTAGAAGATTCAACTTGTGAGAAAAAAGGCAGACAGACCGCTATGCTTGTGACGCACCCCCTATGAGTCATCTCGATGTCGTGACTGTCCTTGTTGGGAGGATGACTAACTCCCCTCACTTGATTGGTCAGTTCACTTGGAACGCATACAGAGTTAAGGCATCAAAAATAGTCGCCTGGGGGAGGGGAGGAAGGGCGTTTCTTCCATTTACTTGTAAAATATTACAGAGTTAAATGTGTCCTGTCTCATTCCCCGAACTATAGCCTTTATTTATCCGATCAATGCCCTCGGTTTGAGAGGCGGCAGGATCCGCGTTAGATATCAACGATTGACCCCATTAACCAGCGAATTAAGTGGAGACAATAAAATTTCAGGTCAATCATGTCTACAAGAGGGCTACAAGTTCCATTTATGAGATGCTCCCTTCCGTCTGGCGGCCTACGTTAGTATCTCGTCCCGCGTGAAGAGCCAATGAAATCAAAGCTGGCGCGTTTGCTTCCTGAATGCGGATTGGCCCAGTTGTGGTGGCAAAAAAATTCATCATTGGGTAAGCCTTGGCTTGGAGCTACAATTTCGCTGCGAGCGGCTATGTGGGTAGATGGGCGCGCGAGAAACATTTCCGTTCACTTAAACAACTGCTGTGTTGCCTGTTCACGTGATAGGCGAAGGCTAAGGGTTTGGTGCTTGGGGCAGTGTAGGAGTGGGGCTGACTGCATGAACGGGTTGGGATCAAAGCCCTGAATATGTAGTGGAATAAGCTATTCATAAGCTATTCAAATGCTAGTTTAAGAGCTAGAACATGCTCGATGCAAAATTTTAACCTGAAAGTAGACTTGCTACAGGATGAATAGACAACGGAAGCGTGAAGGTTGTCAGACAACTGGACCATGGCCTTCTTACCACTAACCATGAAGTCATCGAGACAGGCAGGCAGACAGAAAGATTCACACTAAATTGACGCGAGTGTGGATGCAGGTCCTAGTTATGTACTGGAAACCACTGTTTTCCAAGACAATCGTACTGCACCGCATCCAATCAACATGATCTACTTCAAATGGAGTCAATCCATTTCATCCTGGGTCTAAATCTAGGTACCTGCCACCTACCGAGGCTTGAAAAGTAAAATCTTATTGGCTCGCGTCAACTCTGAATAATAGTGAAGTAATTTTAGCGAATTGGGTATTTAATAATGTCTAATTATAGTTAGAAATTAGGCGAGACGCTGTTAGGTAGGTCCGAAGGGCTGCACCGACCGCACAGCGCGATGTAGGAGGGCACTTCGGCATTAGCCAATCAGAAAGGCGCCTTGATAGCCAATCAAATCGGTTAGGGTGTTTTGTTGTGGCCATCATCGGCGGTTGCCTTATTCACTTTATTTTTCTTCTTGATGATGATTTAGCACACTTCTTCTACTCTCACCATCTCCATAGGTAAATGCTCAACTCAGCCAATAGGAGGGGCCCATTTTGTGGTGAAACTGTGGCGTGTTGCTGCTGTTGTTTATGGGGCAGCCTGGTTCTCACCGTCTTAAGGGGGGAGATGGGTGCGGGTTAGGGTGTTTTTTTTTGTTATTCATCCACATAATTAATACAAGCTATCTGTGCTAGAATAGTGCAGTGTATTTTGGTCAAATAAGCTGCGATTGTCTGTTTGACCTCAGGATGGCCAAAAAGATGCGGGTCAGGTCTGGTAAGCACAAAAGCAGGGCGGTAGCTTAAACACGCGGTTTATCTGATGCTCCAGTGTGGTCTGTCGCCTCACCTTTGATATTTCACGATTGTGTTGAGTTGTTAGAAAAAAAAAGTGGGATAGCACCAGCAGTGCCCTTGAGGCATAAAAAAACTTTAGGCGCCTTAGGTAAGGCATTTGCTTCTCACTGAACTGGCTCCTCTTACGATTGCGATTTCGATGGTCGGTAAAGGCCGTGGTCATGGCAATCTAACTAAAGGGAAATGGGTTCAAGGATAGACAAGTAGGCGCGAAATGGAAGAGCCGTGTCGAACCAACCTCCAGACTGGACAGTTGTAGGGTCCAGATGACCTCCACACCCATTCACGCATCCGTTCAAAGCGCGTAACCGCCATCTGATGGCAGCACACCACCAAGCAGCCCTCCAAGACACCCACCAGAAGGCCGACAGTGGGACGCGTCATCAACCCCCAAGCCCACAAGCCAAAACCCAGCACCCCACCTCTGAACCGAGCCGGCCAGCCCCACGCCAGGCGAACCAGCCCTCGCACCCCCCGTGGATCCACACACGACCACCACCAAGCACAGGCCCACAGGAAGATCAAACGCGGGGGGAAACAGTAATGATATTAAGACCGTAAAGACAACATGATGCACGCCCCCGCGGCCCCCCCTCCCCTTTGCAGAGACGCCACCGCGGAGGACGGGAGGGGGACGAAACACACGTTAGGCGGAAAAACGCCGGCATACCGGTTTGTAAATGCTTTGCAATACAAATAGTGAGTGTAGAAATCGGCGACAATTACATGCAGTGCTGTGATTTGAAAATGGGATATTTAACGTCTCTTTCCAAAAGTTGAAGGGATGGGGGCAGAGCAGTCAAGGACAAACTGTACAAACATGCCCATGGGTAGGTGGATATAAACGTGCTACATATCTTGAAGGTATTCGAAATCGTTCACGAGTAATACAAAAGTTCAAAACAATGCATGTCGCGCATTAATTATCTTCCGTAGCAGCGACCTTAGCTTCGCTGACACCGACGGCGTCAGAGTCATCAGCAGGTCGCTTTTGAGCTCGTCGCGCATCTGTGACACCAGAACCGGACAAATTCGCGATTTCTTCCTCCACATTTTCCCCTTCTTCACCTTCCTCATCGTCGTCTCCCTCGTCCTCCTCTTCGTCATCTTCCGCATCATCTTCTCCATCACCTCGAAAAATAAAGGCCAGTCATGCACATGTCGGAGAAACCAACAAACAGAAATCAAAGAAAGTTACCGGGAACATAGTCCTCCTCGTCATCTTCAAGATCTTTGCTGCCCTGAAGAGCCGAGATTCCGATGTCCTCTTCCTCCTCCTCATCCTCTTCATCTTCGTCCTCATCACGCCCTTCATCATCCTCCTCATCTTCCTCATCGCCCTCATCGTTGGTGGAAGTAATTACGTGTCCATTCTTGGGCCCGTTGACAACGTCGCCAGTAACTCTTTCATCCGATTCCTCGACGCCATTTTGGTCCAAACCGTCAAGAACCTTCAACTGTGGCAAGATGGAGAAGACCTCCTTCCGGTAGCCACCTACACTCACCAAGTCACAATCGCCCATCTCAAGACAAGACAGATTCTCTAACGAAGCAAGAGGAGCCAGGTCGGCGATAGCTGCCAGCTTATTGCCAGAGAGATTGAGGGATATTAAACTCGGACAGCTCTTCAAAGCCTCAAGACCCTCGGAAATAGGATTACCTGACACATCCAGCTGAAATAGAAATTAAGAGACGAAAAAGGGAGTTTTACATGCGTCAATGCCGGCAAAGCTGGAAGTCCCGCAAGGGTTGTTAAACCGACGTTAGACATGTTGAGTTTCTCCAAGCACGTGTATTCGTCTGTCAAGCCTTCAACCTCAGTGGCGTAACAACCTTCCAAATCTAGTTCCTTGATCTAGAGTGGAGGTCAACATGGAAGTAACCGCCTACTTCGCCAAGTTTTCGGCCTTCCCTTTCCGCTTCTATACGTTGAGTCATTGTAAGGACCGACATTTTTGCAAGCAGACCAACTGCGCGAAAACGCTTTCGAGGCAAAGAATGTTCGAAATTGGCAGGAAGCACAATTTGACCACACACTTAAACGAATTTTAATCAAGCATATATCATCACAATTGGTCAAAATTTTTGCCAAAATCTTATTGTGTTTACCTAATATGCTTTCCAAAAAGATATGAATGTTTTGGCTGCTAAGTACAACTCCACTTTGGTGCATGACCAATTCTATGAACTACTATTTAATTAAAACCGGCGATTGCAACATTACAACCTCATCCCACCTTTTCAGAACCAGTTTTCCGTTTTTATAAATATCTAAAAGCAGTTTTTACAATTTTAGTTGCGTTGCGCTTGTCTTAAAATGGCACTGTGGTATTGCGTTTTTTCCGGCTCCTGATTTCGGTTTCGGTCAACTGGACGACCATATTACCTTGACGGATTGAGCTAACCTCGGGGCTATGCCAGTAGCCCCGTTCCCCATGCCTGTTGAACATATATTCTGCCCTGCTCTCATGCCCTCTTTGCCCTTCAAAGAAATTTCGGGAAGCCACAGGCCCATCAAAATTTAAAGACTAGTCATAACTTACATTTCCACCCCTTAAACCTACAAATCAAGCAAGCACTGTAATATTTTGTTTGTTCGAACTGCCGGTTTCGGTCACTTGGGTGGCCATATTTTAGTGCCTCAAAGTATGCTTTATCTATCCAGGGCGGCATTCTTAATGCAAGGCGACTGTGGTGCTTACTTTCGTTATATGTATCTTGTAGGCGAAAGGTGAGATGGTAATTTGAATTTAGCTCAAGGAAAGCGATGAAATTCCACCGACATGGACAGTCCTGTTTCATACAATAATAAACGTTACCAAAGTACATTCAATCGTACCATATCGGGGTTAGTAAAATGGAGTAGAAGAAAAAAAAGGAATCACTGCAATAGCAATTTAAATCTCATTAGGAATAGGTGTAATTAAGGGCAAATTTTGAGCTAACACGCATAGTAACTCACGAAGTTGAAGTAACGTGGAGGTGAGATGCTGTGGCTTCTTTTGCAAGTCCAGGGAGTCAAAGCATAACCATAGCAAGGAATCGAAGTGGGTGTTGCATGGACTGATAGTTAATCGGTTGTAAGCGCGCTCCAAATGACGTAGCTCAAGTCTTCATCCCAGAAGACGGACGGCTTGCATATTCTTATTAGAAATCCGCTGAAGTTGTGCCAATGAAAATGTTTGGATTTTTATTTGCTTTCAACTAGTAGCCGAAGAATTCCAGTTAGTGATCGAGAACTGACAGATATTAAGTTTGACCTGAAGGTCGAAAAATAAAATTTGGGGAAAGCTCCTAACAAGCACTGAGCTTAGCAGTCAGCCACGACTAATTCAAGTCGAAAAATCCCCAAACCACCTTTCTGTACCATTTAAGGCTGACGTCTTTTCACTACTAGATCCTGTACTCCTTTAATGGTCAAATTGCCTTCAGTCGAGCGATTTACTTCGAGCAGCATGAAGGAGTGAGTCTTGCAAGAGATTAAGCTTCGCAGCAGTAGTGAATTAAACAAGCACTTCACTCTGCGCAGATCTGTAATATGACCTTTTAGATTAATGGTAGGTTACGGTTATACCAACACCGCTTTGATTTATTGTGTTCTCTGTGAAGCCTGCCTACTCTTTAGAATTATCAGAAACACAGAAAGGTTGCTTCTCGGGTAGGGCGTGGGTAGTGAGGTTCGCTAGAAGAGCATGGTGGGGCAAAGTGACCTAAGAATGAGTAAAGGACATTATTCAGGTACTATTTAATCGGTTGATCAATTCTTCGGTTGGCCACTGTTGTAGATTTGAATGTTGGGCTGTCAGCTGAAGCGTTTCGGTAGCATTAACCCATTTCATATGTCAAATACACATACTCTGCCTAAATATTACGTCATTTTTCATCTTCTTTGGCGCCTCAAGGAACTACATCAGCGTTCTGCGTCATTTCAGATGTCGTCATATCCTGTGTTTGCATGTGGAAGTGTCTAGTATTTATTCTACGCACGCGGTTAAAACGCCAATTTGCGGGAATTAAGCTTAAAGTCTTACGCATAGCAAGCAGAGCACAAAAATGGATGTAGATATACTAAACGCAGCCTTATTAAAATGACCTGATCTTTGCGATGCCAAGAAACAATGCGCGATTTGTTTTTCGGAAGCCAATTTTACTTTTACCAAATCGATTTCAGCTAGCAATTTTAACACAAAAAGGCCAAAACGAGATCTTATTATTTTTTGAGTGGGGTTTTAATTAACAAATTGTAAGCGACACAATGAATCTGGGGGCAGACGTGTGCATTAGTCCCGGGTCCTTTGGGATTTCTGACTCACAGAGTATTTGTAGTTTGGTGTAGTTTACTGATTCGCTTCTATTGAGCTAGTTTTTCTGACTCATGTTCATTCTGTAAAAGTTAGAGATTCATTCACTCGGCAATGAATAACTGCAAGTCGAGTTTTGTTCCACACGCAGCCTTAAATAACTTTAGGAATTTGAAAATTGCGTAGGTGAACGGTGCATACTTTCTTCAGTACTTATAGTTATGGTCAACCCATCTGCCCGCCTCCACATTATTCTCTTGCTTGTAGCAGGCCAGAATAACCAGCTTGAACTGTGATGCATCCTGGTGACACACCAAGGCGCCATCTTCTTCGTCAAGAGGAACAGCAGGAAGAAAGTCCTGTCTCCTCTAGCAATAACCAACAAAGACAGGAAGCTGAAGGAGCAATGAGATTGGAGTCCAGTTTTCCTGCCAACGCCCCGGTTGGTCACCGGCCACAAACAATGACTTCAAGCAGTTCTACAACGACATCTGTCACTAATGCAACAATTTCTTCTTCCTCCTCCTCTTCTGCCTCCATGTACAAAACCGGCAAAATTGGACTAAAGCATATCCGAGTTGTCCAACCTGGTGGAGGTTCGACTACCTCATCTTCAACTGAAGATTCAGAGGCTAGAGAGCGGCGCTTCGGATCCATCGATTTGCAGCACCCTCTACCATTGAACACTGCGACTGGCGGGGCGACAGGGCAAGAAATGGTTAAGGGACAATTGGCTATTGACGCACATATGAAGCAGGCGTTGCTTGCGGATTTCAGTAAGTCAGAAATGGGGTTATATTAAGTTTACTGCTGCCGTCGGTTATGTGTGGCTCTAGGCTCATCCCAAGGGATTTTGGAAGGCAGGGCGGGATATACCATTATGAAGAAAACTACTTTTACTGGCGTGCATAAGTCCTGGGAGACTATGGGTATGGGGAATGCCGTGTGACCGCTGTGCAGTTTGTTGAGTTGTAGTGTTAAGTCCCGTCTCAGTGTGTGTGGTTATGAATGATTCACAGCGGTTTTATCTCTAATTTGTTTGTAAATTCGTCATGTTCAGTACTGGTAAATTCGTTGAGTTTTGATTCCAAATTCAAATGTCATCGTCGATACCACAACTTTTTTCCATACTCTTGAATGCGAATTTTAGAAGCACCCTAAAAGGAGTTGGTGTGTACTGGTACTAGAATTTTGTTAAGGTCCTCTCAACACTTCAAAGACTTTGAAGATAAGTGTGCGATGTGGATTCTTTTTCTTTCACTAGATTGAAGTATCAGTCATCCGGATTAGAAGAAATGGCTTCGTTTTAAAGTAGAAGCAGTTTATTAAGTCGATTTACTTCTGTGATAGCTGAAGAGGGACCACAGGGAGCGTCAAGAATGGTGCTGATAACATAGCGAAGGCAATGTGGCAGTGGAACGGTTGTAGGTAGCTCCATTGTTTGGGTTTCTGTTGCCTCTGTTACCGAGCGTCAGATTAGCTTACTCATCGTGGGCCTAAGTCAAAGAGACCGAGTTATTGCTCTGAAACATGGGGGCTGGCAAGAGTGGTGCAAAATTAATCGGTGACTGCTCTGGTCGTATACATTGGAAGATTGTGTCTTTCGTAGTACCCGCTGGCAGCTCCTCCGAATAAGCATGGAATTCCCTTTATTCGGTGGCAGTTCCATTTATAGCTTCGTATTTATTCGCAGCTTCTGTGCATCTGCTGTGAAATGAACAAAAGATCGTATCTTGCTGGTTTACCTGATTTGTGCTTTTGAAGGCGAGGCAATCAAAGACATTTGACGACAGAAGCATCTCAAATGCTGGAACACCACTCCTTATAACTTTGTGGTGATCACAGGGGATTCATGAACAAGTTGATGTGTGGGTCAACAGGTGACAGGAAGCCCTGTTCGGTAGTATTAAGGTGACTGGACTATCAGTCAAGTCCAAACATCTGTTACGTTTTGGCACGACTATTGTTAGAGTGAGTGTTTCGGGTGGGCTATTTCATCATAAAAAAGGAAACTCCTGTAGTTGGTTTAGCTGAAGGTCTACGCCAGCGGCCAGTCGGGCTCTTGAAAAGCCACAACTGTTCAGAGCTCTAGTACCTGCATGCTATCTATTCCACTGACACGGGGTAACGTCTAGCCCAGCAAGGGGAATGCTCGTCAAAGCTTGTTTTTTTTCTTCAGAAACTCCTGTCCTAACGAATTCCCCGTCTTTTAAGAGCTGACTCTTTCGGATAAGTAGGAGTAGTCGTGAAAAGCCCGAACCTATGCTACTCGTGCTTGAAGTGAAATTACAGAGTGAAGGACTACAGAGGGCACCACCATCTGTCGTTGCATCGTTAACTCGCTAAATTTGCCTGAGAAGATTGCAGCAGTGAGGCGCCTTTCCATTTTTGCAATCCCACTCACTCATTGTGATCCTAGCGGTTTGTATTTGTAATCCACTCGGCGAGGTTGGGAACACGTGTTACCTACAGGTAGCAAGGGCAACTCAGCGGATCTCACATCCGGGCCTCTCTTTCCCACTTATCATTTTTTGCTTCCAGGGTTCAGACTTCTTCATCGTGTTCATGCCGATGAAGAAGTCTGTAGACGTCGACGTCTCCACCTCAGGATTTAGATTATAGCATCACTTCCAGCTAATCAGTTTAGGCTGCTTCCGGTCGCCTCTGGTAAAGCGAGGCATGGGGATAGCAAAACCCTATGAATGTTTATTCACGCGCCTGCCTGTGGGCAGTGAGATTAAAGGTATTTTCTAGATTTTTCGCAAGGTGAGGAAGTCTCCGTGTTGTTTATAGCATCTTTAGACTCAACCGAGGGACTACTGAAGCGATACTAGGAAGTGCGAGGCTTGGACAAGAAAGCCAATGCGTTATATAGGGAAATGGGAGGATGGATCTTCCCATTACTGAAATCAAACCATCATAGTTGTTTGTGATAACATGTGAGTGGGACTGCTAGGTGTGCTTGACTTTTCCTTCTGAATGATTAAGACGGTGGTTTGTAAAGTAGGGGACCTTGAACGATCATTCAAATGACCTAGTCGAGCCAGCTCCCATTGAGGAGTGCTACCACGGCTACCGTGTCTGAGGGCACGACGGGTGCATAGTTGATGAAACGATAGCAACAGGTGCATCACCTAGTGGATGCGGTCTGGAGTCTTTGATTGAAAGTACAGAGAAAGGTTCAGGTCAACTAAAGAACAGTTTGCAACGATTACCCGATTGGTAGGTTCGTCAAGGTCTAGTAGATGTACTATGCAACCTTTGAGTTCCTTCCTTTTTACAACGTCTTTTAGGTGTGTTTTGTCCTGTCCACTCCCAATCCTCCGCGGCATTCAGTCCTCAACTTCGGGGAGTGAAAAAGTGTGAGTTAATTTGCTATTATTTTGCAAAAATGTTTTTACCATTAATAGCTAGGTGATAATCCAATTTGCTCCTCTTACGTCTGTCTGGTTACTGTCCTGAGATCCTGTACTGAGTGATGGATGAATGAGAAGGGGGGGGGTGGACGCATAGACGAGTGGGCTGGATTGAAGGTTCCAAAATGGAGGATGGGAAAGTTCAATGTGCCTATCACCTTGCCTTCTTCTCTTCTGTTCACCTTCTCCATTATTTCCTGAAGCCATCATCTCTTCACTTCAAACATCAATCACTGTTCCGTATTTTCATCCATCAGTTTGCCATATTCTGTCAGGACGACGTTCATCTCATTCGCCATCTCCAGACTAAGGCTTTGAGTCGACCGATGGAACCCTTCACGCATCACCGCACAGGTGAATAAGTAGCGACAGACGGTTTCAAGCTTGACGATCGAATGGATGGTCGTTTTGAAAGGTGCTTCTGGACTGGATGGTTAGGTGGGAATGGAATTTCGGCTTAATGGATAAATACTTTAGGCGTAAACACGTAAGCGGATGATTCCTTGTAGACCTTCCAAGCCTCTTCCACTCCCCTGCTGTGCTGTCCACCTACTTTCCTCGTCTCCTTCCAACGCGTTCTGCGGATCCCTTCCATCTACCCAGCCGTTTCATCGATCCTCTCACCACGAGCACTACCGTCGGTCCCTACCAAATGGGGCGTCTTTTGGGTCGAGGCAACTTTGCAGTTGTCAAGTTGGCCACACACACCCAACTGAATGTTCCAGTTGCGGTGAAGATCATCAACAAGGAGTTGGTTGGTGGTCAGAATTTGGCCAAAATAGCGCGCGAGTTGGAGGCTATGAAGAGGTGCTACAAACATCCAAACATCGTCCGTCTTTACCACATTATGGAGACTGATGCTAACATTTACATGGTGATGGAGTACGCCAGTCGAGGAGAGGTTTTCGGTGAGTTCGATTTTATAAAGTCGGCATCAGCGACGTTTGCCGTAGGGGGTCACGTGAAATTGGGCAGTCGACATGAAGTAATCCGAAGTGTAGGTCGTGCAGAGAGTGTTCCTGCAAGAGTTTTACCCGCAGCACAGGCTCACTACTTTGCTATAGCACAACATGACATAACCCGGGAAGTAAGGCTACGTCTCTCCCACCTGTAATAGGGTCACATTTTCTTTCACCTCATTGGTGGGAATTTGATTGGTGCCAGTGAGTGCAACTGTGTGATTGATCAGCACACCAACTAATCACAAATACATTGTGTAATATTTTTTTTGACTTGCTCTCCTGCATAGATCACATCAGCCTCTCACACGCCTTCACAGAGAAGGAGGCGCGTGAATTGTTCTGGCAAATCGTGTGCGCCATCGACTACTGTCACGAGTTGGGCATCGTGCATCGGGACTTGAAGGCGGAGAACCTCCTCATCGATGCCGATTTCAAAATCAAAGTTGCTGGTAAGGAGACGTCCCAACTTCCTACTTGGTAGCCCATTCGATAGAATTCAGTGAACGGGTGTAGCTGTGGATAGTTTGTAGGTTGATTTGTTGCTCGCATGATGGTAATGCACATTTTACGAGCGTTCATTCAGCAATGAGGGGAGGAATTGCGCTATGTGAAGGTGGTAGGCGACAGGAGATGTGCACGACATGTCACGTAGCTCCCTTCCCATTCCTTGTCCGTCTGTCTATCCCTCCTTGCGTCCGTTTGTGTCATCGATAGTGGTAGGGTGTGGGCGCACACACAGATCTGCACTGCACTGGAGAGGTAATGTCGGCGGCAATACTTATGACACCAGCTGTCTAGCTGTGTACGAGAGGCTTCCGCAAAAGCATGACAAAGGCGATATGGTAGGGAAGTTGTTTACTGCTTTGGTTATACTTGGGAGCCACAACAGAGCGTGTCATTAAAATCCGGCCGAAATATACCTTTCTTAATGCAACCATCCGAGCTTTTCCATAGATGTCAATAACACATAAGAATCTCTCCTTAAACGCCCCACATTTACCTCTCAGTCCTTCTTTTTTTTCAAAAAAACGCAAGTTTTTCTTAAGTCCTATTTGTGTATCCTTTTATAAGGCTTGCTTTCCTTAATGTCTGCTTCCTCCTGATGGTAGACATTCCTCGTTATTCATTTGGTTATTTTGATTTTAGACTTTGGCTTCTGTAATTTCTTTACGCCCGAGCATCTCCTGACAACACACTGTGGAAGTCCACAATACGCCGCCCCAGAGCTCTTCAAGGGCGAATCCTACGACGGTCCATTGGTAGATGTTTGGGTATGCTACTTAAATCCATATCAGTAGGCCTCGATGCTTTTTACCATATTTGTAAAAATAGGGCATTAGAATGCAATTCGGTTCCTGAACGGCATTTCATTAGCATTTGTACCATTCCCTTACCACGCATTGATGCTCAAACACACTGCCTGAATCATTTCAGTAGCATGCAAGTTATTTAACCTTTGTGAAGGCTTTGTTATCGAACTGTAGGATGGTTAAGCGACCAATGCTAGAGCTTCATGTCGCCTTTTTTGAACGTCTTCATAGTCTTACTCCTCTTTGGGCAAGAGTGATTAAAGCATTCAAAAAGCATGCCCCCGTTTTGAGCTGACTTATCAGTGGTATCTGTTCTTAGTCATAGGTTTGCTTGTTGTTTTGGTGTGTCTACATGAAGGTAATCTGAGACGCTTTCTGCTTCGATTAAGTACTGGATAAGAAGAAGTCCAAAGTCTTAAAAAGCTGACTGAGGAATTTAATATTTTTTGCCTCAAATCTATAGGCATTCATTCCATGAAATAATTCAAAAGCTGAGTAGCAGAATGTCCTTTCACCTTTTGCGTCCATTATTGGGGCGGGAAGGGCCCACTTTGTCATGATCTAGCTGTCTGTCAACCTTAATTGTCGGCCGCGTCGTCGTGATCCATGCGGGTATGTCACGGGAGTCGCGAGTGAAGTGACCTCAAAGCGTGTTGGACGCCCAAACAATTTCTTCCAATCGTTTGGACTGGGTCTCGTTTTCTTGCTCTCTGCTGTGTGGAATCCAAGATTCCGTTTGTTGGCGAAGTAGTTGCTGCTTCAGTGGATATTCCGCCGCTTCTTAGCGGTTCCGGCGGCACTTGGACGAAGTATTCAGCAAGCAATGTCAGGCTGCTGTTCCCCAATGCGACATCTAATTTCTCCCCGCGTAGCCTCTCCATCTCGTCAAAGACAAAAAATTGTATTAACTTCGACAAAATTTCAAGTAGCTCATGAGGAGGAATGCTTGAACGCCTCATTGGCGGTATCAATTTGCACTATTTTTGTTTTTTAGAGTCTTGGCGTGATTCTCTACATCCTTGTCTGCGGTTCCTTCCCTTTTCCCGGTGAATCTCTCGGTGACATTCGAAGCCAAGTTCTTCGTGGTCTTGTCCGATTCCCCTTCTTCCTCTCCTCTGCCTGTGAGCAGGTTATTCGCGGAATGCTACAAGTGGAACCAGCAAAACGTCTCCGACTTGCACAGGTCACCACTACGCCATGGATGCAAGCTTCACCCAACCTTGGGCACTACACAAATCTCTTGGCCCAATACACCTCTAAAGCACGTCAACAACAAGCGGATCTACTTCTTCAACGCCAGTTTCCGGAGCATAGTTCAGTGGTCTCCACAACGCAGTGCCAAAGACGAATGGATAGCCTGGACGGGGGTTTGGTTCGGGCTCTTGCTCTCGCTACTGGGGCAAATGAAGAGGAAATTCGACGATCTACAGCACAACGAAGTTTCGACCGATTGCATGCGGGGTACGCGTTGCTGGTGGATAAGATGATGAGATTCGTCGCGAATCCAAGGCTTCGAGAAGTGGTAGAGACGTGGATTAGGAGCAGTGCAGTGGTCACACCAACGGCCGGGTTAATGACAGAAACAGCGGCGACGACGACAACAACGCCTGTTTCCCCGACAATTACGGAGGTAGAAGAGGCCTCGGCAACTACGACTTCGTCCACACCGAAGTTGACGAGTTGGAGGGAGGTGGCGGAGGAAGATGAGGAAGAGGATGCAGCAGCATTGCTTGAGGTGAATTTATGGTTTGGTGAAGGAATAGGTTCCCGCTAGTTGGAAGGGCCGATGAGGATTTGGTGAATGAATGGGGTAGTTGTGCTACCGGGCCATTAAATTGAGACGGGATGGATGGGTTTAGGCTGATGAGGTGGTCGAATGCAGGCTTAAAGGTTGATTTCTGGTTGTGGAGTGGATGCTTTGATAGAGGAATAGACTTGTAATGAACTACGGGTGTAGAGATGCGCTCCTTCTTCCCCTCTTCTACAGGTTCAGCAGAAATCAAGGTTTGACGAGGATGAAGACGTCTCAATTGCTGCTACAGCAGTTCAAAATCTCTCTGTCAGCAAAAATTGGGGGCTGGCCAGTGCAGAAGTCGGTGAGAATGTCAAAGGGGTTGCCGGAGGTGTGAAGTCGGCTACAACCTCGCCTACGTCGACGTCGGATTTGCTTACCTCGTGGGTGGATGATTTTCGGGTAAATTAGCTCTGTTTTCCCACTTCGGTGTCTCGTACCATTCTCCAGCCCCTCCTCCCCCTATATGAATTAGTTGCTTGAAATAGACAAGTTTTAGGTTGTTTATTCTATTATCTGATTTTTTACGTGAGATCTTATCCTACTTAATTAAGAATGCCTTCCACGAAAGTAGTAAATGTTTCTCCCAATTTCGGTGTCTCATGCCGGTCTCTAACCCATCCTCCTCCCTATATGAGTTGATTGCTTGAAATAGGCGGACTTAAAGTTCCTTACCCTATTACCTCGTTTTATAACGTAGGATCCTATACTACTTAAGTAGCAATGCTTCTCACGAAAGTAGCATGAATATTTATTTTGGGGTTATATAAATTTGACTTTTAAAGTATAATAAATAAGCGACTATACGCTCAGTAAACCTCAAGCTCATTTTTTTCCGTCTTTTTTGCCAGGCCAGAAGAACGGACGTACGAATAGCACTTTCTATTCTGCAGGTAGAAGCCGGCACCGTTGTAGCATGCCTCGAGAATGCCTTGCACAAGAAGATTTTGGCTTTGCATGGAAGCATGTTTTTGTATTGTCTTGTGTGTTCTATTTTCTCTTTTCTTTGTGGCAAAAAAATATGCTGGAGGTTAAAATTCTTTTATCAATTCGTGGAGGTCATCTGCTTTTACAGAAGAATTTGTACGGAAATTTGGGGCCAAGAATTGAAGGTGGTAAAGGTGAAAGAAGGAGTAGCGGTTGATCACCACCTATGATTGTCATTTAACTCTTGTCTGATGGGTGAAGGAAATTGGTACAGCAATCACACCAAGAAGGGGGGGGCGGGGCGTCATACCTCATTCCTCTCCGTTGACGACGTCCGTGGGTGGGTTGGTCGTACTGACTGAACGGAAGTGGGGTCCTCCAGACGTCCAGCCAGCTGTTGGGACAACCACGATGAAGTGCCAAATTTTACTGGAGAACTAATCCACGAATACAGACGCGGTTAAATAAGCATGACGGATGGGGTTGTTGGGACTGCTTGATAGGTTCCAGTTCCTGGAGAGCCTTAAAGGTTTTTCAAATAGCTGACGAATGGCAGGGTGACAACTTTCCAGAAGCAGTGGTCCAAATTTATAAAAAGTAGGTTCTTTTGTCTCGGGTGTTTACCTTTCCCGGTCTTGTCCACCGTCCATCTGCCCTTACTTCATTCACTCATTCACTCCCCTCTGCATTCCAGATCGACGAGACTCAACTGTTGGAGGGGATTCCGGACATGGAACTCGACTCCACCTCGAAGAATATTCGACGTCACACAATCCATCTGCCAGGTCCAGCAATTTTACATCACCCTCCTGACGACTTGCAGACACTGAATGTGGACCAGCAACTAAAAGATGACCATCAGCAGCTGCACTCGGAGGAAGGAGGAGTGAATCCAACTTTGACTGCAGGCGGAGGGAGGGAGGTGCAGACCACGGTGGGAGGCAAAAGAGGTTCAGTAGGAGGGAGGATTCCTCGACAGACGACACAACCGGAACTTGGATGTTGGAAGCCGGGGCTTCAACGTGAAGCCCCAGGAAATGTGGTTGGTGAGGTAAGAACTGATGATTAGCACACTTTTTTGTAACTGTAAATGGATGGAGAGTTGAGTGAATGAGTGAGTAAATGAGTGAGTGGAACTGTAAACAAAGGATGGATGAAAATGTGGAGCTAACTGCTCTGCCATTTCGCCTTTGTGGAATTTTTGTTAATGCCATAAGTACTGCCATTGAAAGGCGTAGCACAGACCTGTGCATGCAACTACTCCATACCATTCTTGATGACAGGACGGATTGACGAACAGTGGGAAGGGAGCTACGTGACATGTCGTGCACATCTCCTGTCGCCTACCACCTTCACATAGCGCAATTCCTCCCCTCATTGCTGAATGAACGCTCGTAAAATGTGCATTACCATCATGCGAGCAACAAATCAACCTACAAACTATCCACAGCTACACCCGTTCACTGAATTCTATCGAATGGGCTACCAAGTAGGAAGTTGGGACGTCTCCTTACCAGCAACTTTGATTTTGAAATCGGCATCGATGAGGAGGTTCTCCGCCTTCAAGTCCCGATGCACGATGCCCAACTCGTGACAGTAGTCGATGGCGCACACGATTTGCCAGAACAATTCACGCGCCTCCTTCTCTGTGAAGGCGTGTGAGAGGCCAAAAAAATGCAATATATTTATGATTGGTTGGCACCGACCAATCACACAGTTGCACTCACTGGCACCAATCAAATTCCCACCAATGAGGTGAAAGGAAATGTTGTTATGCAAAAGGTGGAAAAATCGTCACGTTGCGCTGCCATTTTATGTAATGATACATTGTGTTATGCTACAAAAAGCTGTTGAGCCTATGTTAAGGGTTTAAATCACGCAGGAGCATTCTCTACATCCTCGCTACTCTCTGCAACACTTCACGTCGCTTGTCAGAATTTACTCGATCACCTAATGACAAACGACACATGTAGGAGGGACTACATAAGAAGGGAATGGATTTCTCACTCCAAAACATGATTTCTTGCCTTTATTACTTATTTAGAAGCCTTTGTTTGATATGAGCATCCTCTGGATCATGCCAACAATCTGGGGTGCTTTTTTACTCCGAGTAACTTCACCAGTGGTAATTGGTGAGAATGATGGCGGTGATGTTTGTGAATCCAATTTGTAAGTCCGGTTTCCCATTTCTCTTCTGTTTCCCTTCTCCAGGACGATTTTCATTGGCTGCCTCTGGTTAACGTCTCCGAGGCAACTGCCAAATTCAATATCACCGATGTTAAGGAACTCTCTCTGGACCTGGGTCAGGAGGCTGCAAACACCCGCCCACCCCCACAAAAGTCATCGTTACCGACAAATTTTGAGGAGCTGGCGGAACCACCGCGGCAGTCTCCAAGTCTGCAAATCAACGTTACTCCTGGTATGGAGGATTATTTACTCTTGATGTTCAATTCAGTGAATGCCTTGGTCACCTATTAATTCATTGAGTGTAGTCAGAATCTGAGCTCAATTCCATTCCTCCGCCCATCCATTCAGCCAACAAATTGTAAATGGGAAAAATTTTTTTGTGTTTTTTCTCTAGATCATCCTTCTGATGACTTATCCAAAGCCTCATTGGTATGTTCATTTTTGATACATTCATTTGAACCTTCCTCTCCTCTCTTTTAAATCACGACAGTTGTTATGAAACCGATGAGGTCATTTTTGCAACCCACGGACTTTATTATTTGTTTCTGTTATACCGGCTGCATTTTCCGGGGCTCAGAGCAAATTCTCTATCCTCATCGAAGATCTCCCTATGTTAGACAGGGTATACTTTTGTATTACAAGGCGACGTTGAACATTGTCGAAGGAGACGGATAATCAAAAGACGACTGGAGACAGGATCGACAGAAGTGCACGTATTGCACAACGCCAGTGATGCAAAAACTGAATTGTTGAATCTAGAACCTCTTCATTTGTTAAGTGACCTCTCTCAAGACATCCTATCGGAATGTCTTCCCCAAATGTCGATGACTTCGGCGTTAACAACGCCCACCTCATGTGATCCCGTTTCGTTTAGTTTTCCAGTGTCAACTGTGAGATCGAATTCGCTTATCACTGCCACTTGTTTAGCGCTCAGAGTCATCCTCAATTCATATTCAGGCAGGCAGTTATAAGAGATTACATTATTATCAGTTTGCGAAGCTACACGAGTGGGTGGGTGTCCATACCACCATCACAGCAATAGAATTCACAGGGAGTAGGAACCTAAGTTGTTCAGGGCATTTTACTACACTATATAACATATCTTTTGCAGCCGACAACACAGTTTGGTGCAAAAATGCTGGGTGAAGGCTTCAACGTCAGTGAAACGTGTTGGAATAACTTACCGCATTGTTCCACGGGGGAGCCACTGCCACAACTTGACCTACCAGCTTGTATTCCTTCGATGAGTCACCAGCCAGTTGCCCTATTCACCTTTAAAGACCCTAATCTTCTAGCTCCACCGGAGTTCATGACTCCATGTAAGTCTAGATTTCATCATTTCCCCCACACAAAGGAATTGGAATAATTTAATTGAAATAGTGCCACCATTATTACCGAAGTCCTTAAAGCCAATCAAAATGCTCGATTTCCTTTTGAACCAATCAGTGAAGAATATCACTTCCTAAACTAAATGCATGTTTAATTATTGTTGAAATTAGCAACAATATATCAGAATAAACTTTTAAAAGGCCTAGTTGTACGCTATTTATCTAGATTCTTCGAGCTTTCCCCGACGTTCTTCTGATGGTGCTGCGGACATGCCGACCCTGCACAGACCATGTCCCCTCTTCGGTGGAAGCTATCCGGAACAGGCGAATTATAGATCGGAGGTACAAATGAGCTTTTTGATTTAGAATTGGCCCCAGTCGTTAAAACATGCAAATTTACGGTGAATCCCATCTTATCTTATGCAACCACACAGCCTAGGTATACGGCCGTAATAAATTGCTTGAAATCTGAAGCTATAACATATCTTAACCAATTGACACTAGTATAATTCCTCATCGACTTCACCTCAGTCTGCGTGTCCTGTTCAAGTACCGACCGGATCCCCTGAAGGCCACATGGCTGATGAGTCTAGTGAAGCAATGAATTTAGAGCATATTGAAATGGAGCCTCCGGAGTTGACTGATCAGCAAGCGATGCCGAGTGTGGCGCATCAGGATACTCTTACCACTGGTATACAGGTGATTTCGACGCAGAAAAGGTTCTCACTACCTTTGAGACCAGCACCTTCGCTGGTTGAGCATTTTTCTTTCGACAAAGGTGAGTAATTATGGTTAAAATTCTTCAAGACATATTGAAGGTGTAAATAATCAATCAAGGGAATGGGCATCCGGCTTGGACAATTGTTTAAGCCAATCAGAGGACGAAATGAACGAATACCAATATATTTTATTTCAGAATCGGGCAAAAGTTGCGTTTGCTGTTGTGAACAGTTGGTCAATACCTTTCTGGCCGAAAACCAAGGAAAAGTTAGTCTGGAGGCAATCAATGCTTTTAAGCTTTCTCTCCTTCAACAAGGCGTTGTCGGTATTCCGGGTATCTCAGGAGGAACTGAAAATCGAGGTCTGGGAGCCTACAGGAGCATGTCTATGCGTCGAGGCTCAGAGGCAACTCAAATGCGCATTTGGAATCAGCGTATTGCTCAGGTACCAATCGCAGAAAGCCGCCTATTTGATTGTGATAACGAAATTAAAGGCTAGTGTGAAACCGCACCTTTATTTGATTAGCTCTACGGAACGTCGTACACGCCAATGCGTCGTAATGCGTTTTCACGATGGTTGAGCTACGAAACCAAGGACCAATTGGAGGCGCTTTCACAGGTGAAACGGCAGGAATTGCGTGCGAGTGCAAGCGCCAATGTTCCAAAAGCTGTCCAATTGGAACGGTCTGGTAAGTGAAGCTCGGCTTTGATTGGTCGCCGGCTGCTATTGGTTGAAATGCGTAGACCCGATTGTGATTGGTAGTTCGTCTATTTTAACCCACTAAGTATCTGTTTATTACTGACAATGGCCCTGCGACACCGAACTCCTAAGAAGCAAAACATTACTCACAGTGGCTTTATAGTAGATTGTTTCTTTGAGCTCTTCTATTAAGCATGCAGTTATTGAAAAAAAAACAACCAAACGGTGGGAAGTTATTAATTTTTCAAGGTGTTGACTTTAATGAGCCGAAGGAAATTGTTAAGATCAGGTGTAAAAATGACAAGAAGTTTAAACTTGATTTATTTAAATGTGGCAAAAGGCATAAATTGGTTCTAATTTTAGATGAATAAACACGCCGGTCTTGCATTGAATACTTCTTGTCACTAATTTTTATGCATTCTAAAATGTCACTTGTGCAAAATCATGAGAAGTCGTTGTGCTAGAGCTACCTTTGGCTGTTTGTTTAGGCATATAGTCAGAAGAAATGGGATTAAATCCACCTTATGCTCTGCAATGGGGTTTACAAACACACTTGTTTTACCATAATCTGTGCGAGGTAATAAGAATACAGGTTTAATTAACTACGTGCCCTTTTCGAACAAATCTATGGGCGTTTCTCTCATCGAATTCGACTACCTTATGCGCTGTATCGAATAGTTGCAATTTCTTCCCAAAAATGCCTCTACGGAGTAAGAGGGCACCCTTCAAATGTCTCCGTCTACTTACAATTCCTTCTAAAAGTTTCCATTCTTGAAATTATGCAAACCAAGTGCCAGCAACTTTTCGAGTACCTTGCAGTTGAGTAATCATCTGGTTGAATTTGTCGATTGACAGTTGAAACTCAACGTGCGGGCAGTGTTCCTTTTGCTCATCGTCATCAAAAATCACCCAAACGTATTACGATTTGCCGCGTTGATAGTCAACACTCTCTTGCAATGGCCGAGTCCTCTGAAAGTCCCGTGAGCTATTATATTCGCCCTACTCATTTCATTCACGTACCTCGTGGCTTCTGAGCTGACAAGTGGCTTTTGCTTTTTGTCACTCTTTATAGGATCTTAACGCCTCCGTATTGAGGAGGGCTGGAAGGGAGAGCGATGCATTTAGGGGCTTTCGCCCACATTCCTCGTGGAATGAGAAATTGACCGCTGGCAATCGTAGACGACAAACACTACCAAGAAGCAAATCTCAGGTCTCCTGGACTGACGTTAAGCGGTGCGATTCCATAAGCTTGAGAACTGCCCTCGTCGACCCCGCAGCGTGAGTTCATTTTCAACCTAGTTAGTGACAAAGTTGTCTTAAAAGACCAACAGCTAATTTAGTACTTTGAGTTTATTGAAGGAGAAAGTGTCAGATCGTGTGGAGCACAATACGAAATCAGCTTCAATGTGGAGTGATTTGACAGAGCAGTAGTCCTGCATTGGAGAGAATGCTAACCTCTTCCAATTTGCAAATATTCGTGCAGGACAAATGATTTTGCTGCTGTCAGTAAAAGTCATTTCATTTATGCGACTTTGTTAGGAGCTGGTCCAACATTCCGTACCATAGGCTTTGACAGCAGTTTTGAGAACCGGGACTAGACATGAAATTCAGTCTTTGAGGAGTTTGCATTGTTCGAATGACGTACGGCTGAGAGGGATTGAGAGCTTAATCGTTTAAAGTAATATGGTTAAGGCCTTTCTGCAGACATCTCCAGTTGCGGGCATTCTTCCGCCGTTTAAGGAAAAGAGCTTCTTTCTTTACTGCGCCGTGTTTCATATATATGAGGAAATATTATGATCCGCATGATATGCCTTTTTTAATTGGCCACCGAAGCAGCTGCGATTGATTGGTTTCCTAGACTTTGTAATCTGATTGGATGGAGGCGAATATCGATGCACGCCCGATGCCTTCGAATAAGCCAATCGCATTGGCAGGAGGCCCGCCGATTCTCATTCAGAATTGCACGCGCCAACATTTGTGATGTTACATTTTTGTTCGTGACTTTTTCCCCCGGAATGCAAATTAGGCTATTAGCTTTGAATTATGTCATCGCTTTTTGCGGCTCATTATAGCCACAAAATAGTTAATCTTTTTCCTTTATTCAAGCTTTATAAGAGGCGAGTGAATGGTGGCAAAGGAACGTAATTTTACCTCCCACTTTACCTCCACAGATGTGACCATGCATTCAAGTTCGTTATTGACCATTTATAAATGAGTAAAGAGCAAATATTTGTTTACGAATTAGTGTCAGCTTCTTAACTGGAGTGATCTGGAGGCGGGGCCTTCAATGCGGACGGCTTTACTTGTCAATATGCATGAGGAAGCTGAAGGGTACGATATACGTATACGTGACCGCAGATTGATTACCCAAGACTCAGATCGGCTTCGTTATCGTGTGGCGGTGACGATTAGTTGGGATTTGGCAGCGAACCTTCCCACATTCATGGCCCATCTCAACTCCTAACTAACACATAGAGAGCTTCGAAATGGAATGATTTGTCAACTCTTTTTATACATCTAGAGGTCACTGACGCCTTGAGAATGAAAGACATACTGCTTAGTCGCTCTTCATGCAACCATTTCCACAGACCAAACCTTCTAGGCAGGGTTGAAGGTTGAGGAGAACAAACAATCGCTGTAGAGATAAACTAAGAACCACTAAACCACAGATTGTCACTGACAGATAGGAGAAGGGACGTCTTTGGGGTGTTCACACCTTAACCAGGACGATGAATGTCCCTCCAACTCACAGACTGTGTTTACAGTTCCACAGACACATGTTCTCACAACCAATCAGCGTGGAGCAAAAGCCTCATCCTGGTGCCAACGTCCATTGTTCCCTCGACTGTTCTATTTTCTCGGTGAATGAAAGCACTTCTCATCTTCTCCTGTAAGATCACATGAGTTTGATGGGCTGAAAGTCTGCATTGTGCCTTCACAGACCTTGAGTCTGTCCTTGCCTTCAAGCCTTCTTCATCCACTGGCCCGCATTTACGGGTGAGGTGGAAATGACTTGATTTTGGCTTGGGTGAATGGGGAATGGAGGATGGAGGATGGAGGATGGAGGATGGGGGGTAGGTGGGAAAGGCGAAGGGGAGGGGAGAGAATGTAAACCACTTGCCTTCTAATGGCCTTTAGAGGATGCATTAAAGAGGATACTTTCGTTTCTTCTGGGTGTACACCCATTATGACAAAATCTATAATTAGACAATCAAGGTACTTCA